>JAFELO010000290.1:0-15909 GCA_017140195.1 Eumaeus atala | reverse complement strand
GTAGGGGCTGATTAAATGATGATACAAGTAAAGCGCTTGAACTCAGTTCACTTCACCCCATTAGGGGTCTTTCGTGAAGATGTCGATACACAAACAGTGCAAAAGCGATAGCAACGCAGTTCGTATTGTCATTTGTAACTGATTAATTAAGTTGATCAGATAAACATTCTCGAGAATCTGTTCTTATCTATTCTAAAAATCTTGCTTGCTTCGGGAGGCTCCTTAAGCTATTAGTTACACTGTCATTTGTGATCAAAGTAATGACTAGCTGGAGATATCCATGAACCATAAATCTAGTTAGTAAAGCGAGCAGTACGAATGCTAATTACACGCTCCTATGAAGTGCCATTACATTATAAAGTACATAGAAGTAGATACTTATTGTTTAAATAAAGTGATTATTAATTTGTGCAAAGGAAGATTGAAACACGACAATTTTTAGTTTCTTATGACAATAGCATTTCGTCCCGGATATTTCACAAAATATGGAAAATATTCATTGATTCACAAAAATACAAATATTATAAATTTTAATTTAGGTGTCGTAAACATTATTAATTATATATTAAAATTTATGACAGAACAACGTCTGTCGAGACATAACTGTCAATAATTTCTGCAGATAGCTGCGTATAGACTTTTATACTTTTTTCACACCTTTAGTTACAATATCGAAGTTTTCATAATGATGTATAACTATGGATTCAACGGTAAATGAATTTTTTAACTCGGTCCAGTAGTTATGGCACTACACACGGAGACTATTCATTGCAAATAAACAATCAAATGTCTCTCTCTTTATAACATCAGTGTATACAACGCCGGGAAACCGACCGACCGACAGGGTAACCGACATAGCTCAGAGAATCATGAGGCTGAAGATTCAATGCCACATTGCTCGTAGAACCGATAACCGTTGGGGAAGAAAGGCTCTCGAGTGGCCGCCCCGTTTCGGAAGACGGAGTGTAGGACGGCTTCCTATCTGGCGGACTGACAACTTGGTGATGGGGAGCAGTATATATATATATATATATATATATATATAGATACTTGCTTGTCCAAAAGCTGTCCGTATGTGATTCATTTTATTAAAATCGACTGAACATTTTCATGCTGCTTTCAACCCGAGGAAGGTTTGAGATTATAATTATACACTGTCAATAACAGCAACCAATTGGTTGGCCCCTATTAGTCACGGACGGAGCCTGCAAGCCTGAACAAAGTCCCCCACAAGCTGGCTGTCTGTAAGTGATCGATTTCCTCAAAATCTACACTAAACGACATAAACGTATTTTATGCTGTTTTCAACAACAAAAACACAGCTCCCTAATGTGGAAGGCAGAGAGAACGGAATGCCATACATCACAAACCTTACAAACCTGCGATGCCTCATCCTCAGTCATCACTCTTTTCATACAGCACGCCGGTTGCGAATATTCATGCTGTTTTCAATCAACATATAAAGAAAAGGTGTTAAATTTTGCCAAGCTACACTTTCGCGTAAGCCATTATTGTATCTTTTCTGACACGCGGTGTATCGTCCAGAATCTAGATTACAATAGCTGTTAAGTATTTTTTTTCCACGTCACCTACATATGATGCACGATAGATGTCTATTGAGATGTCTATTGATGTTATAAATCAAAGTACTATAAAAAACGAACCTACGAACCTATTCGAAGTTTAACATTTTCTGTTAATACTTAACTTTCGTGTTAAACTCCGTAGTACTTAATATGCGAAATATAAAAACTTAAAAGTGCTTAGCATTTATTCATTAGGTAGCGCACATTGGCTGTCCTGCTGATAAGGAATATTAAAACGATGCGGGCACTGAAGCGCGCACCATCATAATTAGCACACAATTGATCCAAAAATCATCGCTTAGTGAAATAAAGTTAATATCGCCGTTTACTTGAGTGAGACAAAATAGCGGATTCAACACAACGAAAATCAAATACATTTTGACGTACTTGCAAGTTATGTATATATATACTACATAATTACTATTCGTATACTACATAACTACATATTAAAAAATCAGTCGATTTCAACCATGAATCGAGTGGTATTCGGAACAAACTTGGTGCGAATACCACTCGATACTAATTCTCTCTCCTTAGTATATCGAAGAAGGGACAGTAAATTATACACTAGCAGTCCGTCCCGGCTTCGCACATATATTATAAAAAATATGGCAACTTTTTTTTATTTACAAAAATACAAAATTTTGACGGCCTCGTAGACATTGCACATACCACGTACGACAAATTGAATTTGTGACAGAACAATGTCTGTCGCGACAGCTTGTTTTTACTTTGATATTTTTATCACACCTTTATTACATCATCGAAGTTTTCATAATCATAAATATTTTAGAAAATTTTATATAGCATCACTGATAATGTAGAATTCTAATGATAGAATAATTTTTCAAATCAGTACAGTTTCGGAGCACATTCAATGCAAACAAACAATCACATGTTTCCACTTTTATAATATTAGTATAGGGTACATATCTGTCGTAAGTCGTTTAATTATTATTTATTACTTTAAGTACATAATTTTGTCAGTACATACCTACGTCCATAACGTGTAACGCAATTGCAAACAAAAGAATTGCACAAGAGAGGAAAGTGATGCCTACTATAATTACTCAGCAATTGTTTCTATGATACTGTAGACTGTATATGCAATTGCAAGTATTTTATGGAGGGAGCAATGAATCGTGATACTGTCATGTGTGATAGTCGCAAGCACAACTAGCTCTACCGAGCACCGATTTGTTATTTAGAGCCATTAGCCGTTAGGCACTACGCAACAAATCGGTAATTTGCAAAATACACAAATACAAATTATTGTATTTTTGTATCTTGCATTTGTATTATTGTGTATTTTCTAATTTACTTGCACAAGCACGTAATAGGTATATCTATACTAATGTTACAAAGAGGAAACATTTTATTGTTTCTTTGTTTATTTTTAATTATATAGACTCTTAAGTTTGTGGATTGATTTAAAAAAAAAAATCGTTTACCATTACAATTCTACATTGTCTGTAATGAATGTAGGCTATATAATATTTTTAAACGTACGATTCTAATGAAAACTTCGATAATGTAACCTAAGGCGTTAAAAAAAGTATCAAATTAAATCCTTGTACAGCTGCAGAAATTATTGACAACTAGCTGTCCTGACAGACGTTGTGCTGTCCTAAATTGAATTTGTTCTCACTATCCTTTTTGGCCACTGTAACGGCTAACGTTTACGACGCCGTTACGATTTTTTCATTATTTGCTCATAAATCATATTATTTGTAAATCATTGAATTTGTACGATATTTTGTGACATATTCCCCACATAGTTATAACTAAACGTTTTTATTGAATTTAATCTTATCTCTTAAGCTAACGTATCTCATTTATGATATATTAATAAGAAAAAATCCACTGGTAGGATTTTCTCACCACGTTAGCCTAGCCATGCGGTAAGTACCGTAAGGAATTGTGTTACAGGTACAAGACAACGGAAATATATTCAATATTTTTATAAATTTAAGAGATTGTATATATTTAAGATTTTTGTTATAGAAATACATATAATACATATATAAACAACCAAGACCTAGGCGGGATTCGAAACCGCGACCTCTGGCGTAACACGCGGAGTAACCGCCACGTTACTGGCTGAACCAGCCGATCAGCGATGATACCCTGGATTGGTTTCGTATTTGTTAGGCTGATACTCGTAGATATGTTCCACGACTTATATTACTTATTTAAATGAATCATGACGACAAGTAGCTTAAAAATACCTTATTTAAATTGGAAAGTTTGTTACTGTGACCATGATGGTTATATATTGCATAACTATGTCCATATAGTCGATATTTTATTCCTTTTTATGGAATAACACATGTATCTCCATTGCTCTGACTTTCCATTAGTTCATCGAACTTACTTTCTCCGAAGAAGTTCTATTGTTGTACACAATCTCGTTGGAATGCACCTATTATATTCGTATCTTCTCCGAGGTGCATATATTCCCGAAGGCTGCATATTACGCCTGTATAAACTCACTTTGATGGCTGTAATTACTGCCATGGGATTACTGTAGTGAAACTTTTATTAAGTGTGACGATTTTGTATGCTTGTCTCTTCTACTTGCGCCGTTTTAGCCACATTTAAGCAAGTCTAAGCCATTTTTTTTTAAATAAAAGGAGAATAATTATGGTTGTTCTAATCATAAAAAGGTATAGAAAGAACAGACCACGCCATCATAATAAATAGCAGAGAAGTGGCATCCAAACAGAAATAGTTGATAAAACGTCGAACTAACTTTAACTGGCCCTTTTCTCTGTTTTCCTATGGGTCTATGACGGCACCACAGTAGGTAGATGTGTCTACTGTCCCACATTTTTTATAGTATAAGGGACAAGCGAGTAATCGGAGACTTTTTACGACTACCGGTGCCCATGAACATCAGCACAATTACTATGCCGATGCGGTGTCCTCCTTTCCTCTGCCCCTGTGGGCCCCCGGTTGCATTGCATGCATTCGGTATTAATCATATGTTTATGTACCGGGCTATTAATAGGCACAACGAGTCTTCCTCTGTTTGTTTTACACAGTTTGTACAGAGAAAGATGTGGCCGTCCACGTAGTGTTCGTAAGAAAATGGTGCTCAATGCAGTAAGGGAAAGAATTCGAGTAAATCCTGTCCGAAAGCAAAATATTTTATACCGGGATATGAAGATAGCACCTAGAACCATGTCATCCATTTTAAGAGATGACTTAGGACTTCCAGCCCATAACAGACACATTGTTTATTTCTTAAATGATAAATTAAGGATGACTAGGGTGGTGAAATCCAAACAACTACTGAAGCGGTACGCAAAGAACACAGAAACGCGGTAACAGAAACATTTTATATACGGATGAGATTCTTTTTATTATTGAGTAACATTTTAACAAACAAAAAACCGTATGTATGCTCAAAGCTCAAAGGAGGCTTCCCAATTGGTCAACAAAGTGCAACATGGACATTTTCCGACTAAAGTGATGGCTTGGTGGGGTGTTAGCTACGAAGGAGTGACTGAACCATATTATTGTGAAAACGGTATCGAAACAAAGGCTCAGGTGTAACAATATGCCATTATTGAGAAGGTAGTTAAGGCGCTTAATAACACCATGTTCAATAACCAAGTATGGTCCCTCCAGTAAGACTGGGGACCAGATCATATAGCTCGGTCCACCGAATCTTGGCCAAAACGAACGTTCCGGACTTGATCAGAGCTGAAGACTATACTTCATCTAGTTCCGACCTTAATCCGCTGGATTATGATTTGTGATCAGTTTTAAAGAGTACAACTTGCTCGAAACGCAATGATAATTACCCTAAAACAATCCAAGCAATTGGCAGTGAAGAATTTCCCCATGGAAAGATGGTCTGGTCTTCTATTGATAACTTGCCCAAAGTTTAAAGGACCGTATTGCAGCAAAAGAGGCCTCTTCGAGTAAGCTTTTCATATGTATAACTTAGATACATCATCTAGTATTGTATATATCTATGTAGATACATAATGTAGCATATTAAACAACGTACGCACGTCTAGTGCTGTATGTAAGTATATATGTTGATACACCGTTCTATTATATTGAGGTAGAGTTTTTAAAATTAATGATACGTTACGTTAGTCTATTAATTGACGAGAGAAGCATTGCCCTGTTTGAATGTTATACTCTTGATTTGTGTCCATCGTTCATGGATTCAGACGCTTCGTCTAAGACGGAAGAGCATTTATTTGTCGTGTATAAATAGTATTAGATGCCAGTCGCCGACAAAACGCGATCATACAATGTGGTAGTTCACTAAATAATGCCTATATTTCCTCACTAAATACCTACCATTTCGATATTCTATTAGTGTCCGGTGTTCTCAGTGTTACTCAAGTCGGTATGTATATTAAATATTTAAATTAACATTAATCTCTTTCAAATTAATTATAACAAAAACTCGTAATTTTTATAATAGAGCTAGAGAAATTTTACTCACCCAATTGCATTTAACTTACACAAAAACTACTGATGGCTATTAAATATCGATTAAATGTAATTCAGTGTTTTTTATAGGTATGAAATATACAACACAGCTGTATTTTTTTTAATATTGCTACGTATGTCTATCGCGCTTGACGTTATAAGATGATGAGACGATAATTGACCTTCCTGACCTGGGGACCACAGATAAAAGAAATATTGACCTTTCTTGTACAAATGTACTTTTAATTGCTTTGCGGACAAACGAGTAGTCGGATCATCCGATGATAGGTGATTGTTGGCGCCCGCAGACGTCCACACAACCAGAGGACAACGCGTTGCCAGGACGGGGAAGGCACTTCTCGCTGACAGGGTACCGCCAACCAGTGGCAGGTTATACGTTACGTTTCTTGCGGTTTGTAGGTTTCCAGTGGCCCTTTGGATGAGGGGGTGAAGAGGGCGACGTTCCTGCAAAATAATTATGTGGATATCGGAACCTAGTCACCAAACGGCCTCTGCTCATTTGACCCCTTATATACATCATAAATATATGATCTTGATATTTTTTTATTACTCAGACGCCTCAAGCTTCTGGGTCTCCACTTGCTCTATTATAGCAACAAATGGAATCAACAATGTTAGTATGCACATCGCGTCGAACTGGTGAACTCGAATAGCTTTTCAATATTACTCATTGGTATTCTCACTATTACACAGTATGTTGATATTACAAATTTTCAATTCTCATGAGTCATATAAATGCACTGACATGTAAGGAAAAACTTGTTTCTTTCTATTCTATTGTAAAGGCATTCTAATAAATGTGTTTATAAATTACTTGCTGTTGCCCGCGACTTCATCCGCATGGATTACAAACGAGTAAAGTTCGTATTCCTACCGTGTGTGTTTGGGTTATTCCCGTACGTAAGCAACAACATTGCCAAGTTTCATCAAAATCCATTGAGTACTTTTGTCGTGAAAGATTAACGTCCATTCATACTTACAATTTTCGAGTCTAAAATATTGTAGGATCAGCTTTTGCCCGCATAACTATAGTAATTTAGCTATGTGTTTTTCTTTTCATACTTTTTCATTCTTACTATTAAAATCCTTGAATACTTAGTGTTTAGGTGTAGATTTCGAAGAGAGACGTGAAAATTTATAAGCTTGGCCCTACATGAGAACCTGTCTCATGTAGGGCCAAGCTTATAAATTTTTACTGTTAGAAACGCGAAAGTTTTTAAGTATGGATGTATGTTTGTCACTCTTTCACGTAAAAACTACTGAATGATATTAATGAAGCTTTACAATAATATAACTTATACATTAGAATAACACATAAGCTATTATTTATAAATAGATTGTGTGAATAAGTACGCAGACGAAACGGGCACCAGTTAGCATGTCATATGATATCTTCTTGTTAGTGGAAACTCTTTGGCCGCAATTTTCACAGGATAGGTAATCCTATAAAGATTCATTCTGCAAGTTAACGAAATGTAAGGAACGGGAACACACAAGTAAACTGAAATATCTCAGCGCGCCGTGGAAAATTGTGTAGTTTAGACACACAAGGCAGAAGTATCTTCAGCTAAAAAAATCATTATGTAATACTTTCTATTTATTTGCTGACACAATTAGAATTATACCTGCAGTAGCACACTGTAACCGTTATGGTTGATATATTACACTCTAACAAGATATAACTGGCACACAGATGTTGGCCACATTGTGTGACACATATTATATTATGTGGACTAACCCACAGGCCGCTTTCATACCGCCTGAGCTATGACATAACTCAATATTGAAACCTTTGAGTGTATCATATTACAATCGTTATGCCTCTGTGCATTTATATGATCAATAATCGTGGCACTTCGTTAAGTCGATAATATTGTTTGTTAATGTGCATGTCAGGTTTCATTATTATAAGAGTAGGAGGTAGTGCCATGCTGCAATGCAGTAAAATTGGTTCAGCAATACCCCCCGACTAAAATTACGTAGGTCTGGGGGCTTTGGGATCTTGGACACATGAAACTAAACTGCTTATATATTTTCAATAGCGATCCGCCCTGGCATGGCTCGTGAATAAAAGGGGCCGGATTTACGTAGCCTTTATTTTTTAATGACGACAGCCAATGAAAAATCGGAGCATTTGAACAATTATTGTATGATAATAACAATTTTACTATACAGTACAAATTAAACCAGCTAAATTGAAGTTAATTACATAAGTTTTTTTTTTTCCTCATATAGATCATTGTTATTGTCGTCGATATTACAATACGTATCACTTTACATGCGCAAAATTTTTTCTCATTTTTAACAAAGATTCAAACTATATAACTACTAGTTATGCTAAACGGTGTGTAAAATAGCTCAAGTAAATGTGTAATATGTACATATGTAAGGAACCACTTCTTTGAGTTCAAAAATTGTTTTTCGTTATTCTAGATTGTACAGGTTGACTGGTAAGTCATTCTAGTCGCTGCGCAACACCATGCATATTAATTACTCATTTCTCGTCCATATTATGTAAAAAAATAAGTTTTTACCCACAAATTATTGAATGCCTACTAACGCATTCATTAACATTAGCAATGACAAACGCCTCATTTGCTTTGACACGTCTGCACCGCATACTACAGAGACTCCACTGTGACCATAACATGCGATTTTAGCTCTGCGTTTTCTTCAATTTTTTTTTTTTAATTTTTTTTGTTTTCATTATGAAAATGTCTCACCGCACAGCCTGTATATGTGCCACAACTCATCCGAATTGGTTCAATAATTTTGCGTAAAAGAAAAAAACTCACACACAAACTTTTGCATGTACAACATAAGTAGGACTACTAAAGCTACTTTGATAGATACTGGGATCGTCGCATACTGGAAATACAACACAACTCATAATGTATAATTTCTGCAAAGAGCAAACATTTTCTACTATGGTGTAAACATCATAATTAAAATTCTAGTACGTTTGTGCAACACTAAGTATTACTATTATCTAACATATAGCAGGGTTTCTGCAGCTAGGGCTTAAGCAAACTCAGGGGTTGCGAGTGAAGACTCGTGTTGTATCTAGTCTGTATTCTCCGCATTATGCGGTAAGATCTGTCCCTGTAAGTTTAGCGGAATTAGCTTACAAACGGTCTAGTTAAAACAAAGATGATATGAATTTAAACGATACTGATTGAGATAGCAAGTCGGTTACACTTATTATTCCGCGCTCATCGAAAACCGCCGTTAACCTCTTTTGGCCTGCCAAAGAAAGTGGGCACGGAGGATGCCAACTGGTGTCGCCTTACAAATAACACTTTAAAAACCCTAAAATTGATTTCATATGTTGTATACATGAATATAGCTTTTAAAAATCCTGCTACGGCAATCTTGACTGGTCTGAAGCATCACAAACGCAGTTACGGGTTTCGCCCGACCTTGAGAATATAGACATACTAGCAACTCTCGCAGTTTCACCCGCATACTCCACCCCACACGTCTATCCCTGTCTATCAATGTCTGCAGATGTTTTTCTGACGAAGTTATCAGCACAGGTTCGTTTCATATCCTAAGTTATTCACGATTTTACCTCCTGATGTCTTAAGTTTACGCGAATCTTAGTCATTACAATGAGACTACTTTTACAGGATTTATCGCGCTTTTTAAATTATTTATCTAGCCCGACGTTTCAGAAGCTTTACAGCAACCATGGTGGACGTCGGGCTAGATAAATAATTAAATAAACCGAGATAAAATCCGTAAAAGTAGTCACATTGTCACGATTTTACCGCCTATCCTGACACGTACTTCCAACCACTCCAGAGCATATGCCGGGTATGCACCCGGCGGGACACGGTAAGTGTTTGGTTTCCGAATGCTACACTCCGACAACTGTTTTTGATTCCAATACAACTTTTTAATAATGCTTGCCGTCATTCTTCAGTTACGTATTTGGAGTGCTACCGTTAATAATTTTATTTTTCAAAACCATACTGTATATTTTTGTTGCCGTTCATAAAATATATCTTCCAAATTTCAAACATGCATTACCATCTTCGAGTAAAACATCTGTGACATACAGGCGGACGTACAGATGAATATGACGATATTGTAAAGGTTCAGTTTTTGTCATATGACAACGGATCACTAAAAAACTAGTACCTAGTGAAGTATAGATACTACTAATATTAAGGATGACATTAAATTACTATTTTTTATTAACTCTAATAAAAGTAATTTTCAAAAATTAAATGGACTCTTAACGGAAAAGGAAAAAATATCATTTTTGAGTGTCGCTGCATTAGGACAATTTTAAGCTCCGAGGCACCTCTAAAACATCATTCATCGACATCAAACGAGAAGGTTATCATACCTTGTAGACAGGAATAATATATAAAACAGATTTATTTTTATAAGATACATTATTTCTTAAATTTTATTTTACATTTCAAACTACAGAACCAATTTTAGATACAAATAGGCTCGCTACCTATTTAGACCCAAAATCAGTTCTACCTAGATACTAGTATATATTATGTACCTATATGTTTCTCGGATATGATGGTGCGCCTGCTAAACAACTTGTCAGACGTGATTATCAAGAGAATATTATAGACTAAGTATAAATAGATAGTCTTGCGTCGAACTTGCGGGTTGACTGTCTACTGTCCACATACCGCGAAATGGTGTGAGAAAAAAGTTTGCACGTCTTGTTAGAATACAATGGACATTATAAAGAATAGCTTCGTTATTTACTGTTGTATAGCGATTTCGCTTTCTGGACGGTCCGACTATAGATACATTCATCCGCGAGTAACATCGTTCCATTTTATATTTTATTGAGAATCGATTATAGATTACGCGACATTTGGTAGTAGATGTCAATCTACTATCAAATGTCTTGTACTCTACTGCAGGCGTTAAAAAGAACTTATATATAAAATTTTCGTGTCACAATGTGAGCTAGGTGAAGCCGGTGGCCCATTGGGAGGGGGATGATAGGAGAGCTACAAGTCTGCGTAACCATCATACGAATGCCCATGGAGGGCGTGGATAGTCATCAAATGGCTCCGATTTCTCGTTTGCTTTCTTATGCTATAAAAATAATATTTATCGTAATAATTTTAATATATGTCTAATTCCATTTGTTTTTATTTTACTAACGAGTATATTATACTCGTTAAACTTATTTCTTCATTTCACTTCCAGTAGTAGTAGTAGCAGCTTTGTTACGATAGCAACCAAAAGTAAAAATTAAGTGTGAGATAAGCCGTCCTGATTCGACTGCAACGAACCAGTTACGCTAAGAACACAATTGGCAGTTTAAATATCCCTGTAATGTTAAAGAAGTTGTTGGTGTTCGAGCAATTATATATTCCATCGTCACCTCAGTGACAGGAGATGATGACAACTGCAAGTATCCGAACAGCATTAGAAAGTGTATAAAACTTATGTGCAATTTCAGATTAGGCAGGTTCGATTTCTCTGGGGCTTTATCATCAGATCTTGACTTAACGATGTCCTCTATTGTATAACCCCTTTGAACAAAAGTTTTGAAAATCATTGCACAATTGAGGACGTAATCGCGTAGTAAAAAAAGTGATATTTTTGAAGTACCTTAACTAAACTAAAATAAGTGAACATTTCTTTTATTTTATTAATGAATCCGTTTATGTCTAGTTTCAGGACGCCTGTATGATCAAATGTAATTAAATAATATTTTTTTGTCTTATCTAATTGCAACTGGCTTTACATATGAATTATCATCTAAAGATGTATAATTTTCAAAATTACTTTTGAAAATATATATCCATTCCAAATTTAAAAGTTTTACCGAAACATTTGTCGCCCAGCCAATAGTTTATAAATAGAATTCCGATAGACTCGTTAGATTATTTCACCGTCAAAATATTTTTCGGACTTATTCTGATATTTGGAGGAGTTTCAGTCGGTATGGGAACTATAGAAACCTGAATCAATTTACTTGTCTGATGATGATGATACTTGACAGGGTCAAATTTTTTTACACAAATAATGAACAAACCGAGTAAATAAATCCGACTGTAAATAAAACCTTCAAACAGATTCAGAGACTAGTTCTTAATGGAAGTATGTAGGTCATTGGTTCACCGCACAACTGGTCAAAACTTACTGTACTAAAAAAAGTCGTTCACCGTACTTGATATGCCAAAATATATTTCAAATATTGAAAGTAATATGTCGCCGATGAAAGTAGGTAGCAAGTGGCTCCTTTGAATTTGTTAGCAGTTCCTGTATGAATCATGATTACTATTTGAAGTGCACGCAGTCTTAAATACACGTTGTAAGTATTAAACTCAATCAAAATAATTATTTACATTTGGTGATTATTGATGATGGCGATCAACTATGTATTAACCATTAATAATCAAATAACCATAGCAGTTAATTGAAGCCACATAATCTTCACTCAAATGTAGTTTCTAAAACAAAATGCTTACCTACTCATCTAAAACAATTTTTTGAGAAATCTGCAAAAACATTCTTATGAATATTTTTCTAAATTTTCTTTTTTTATAAAAGCACAACCTAAACATACATACTAGATAGAGACCTATGAACATACCTTCTGATGTCAAAAATGGTCATTTAAGTATGTGTAAGTGCAATAATACGTCGCTAATTACTCACCTTAACAAAAACAAAATCCAATAGTTCCTCATGAGTTTACACAAAAGAGATAGGGGAAAAATACGCTTAGTATCAACGTGTCAACAATAACATTTCACTAGTTTTCGTGCAGAACAAATAAAAAATTCGTATTCACATACTAATCGTTTTCAAGAGAAATTGCGTGTTTGAACGAAGCAACGCGCGTATACGCGGCCGTTCTGTCGTACACTAGTGTGCAAGTGTCGAGTGGACGCAGGGCGACCGAACGCGGCGCGCGCACTCACTGTTGTGCTCTCGTCTTCCAATCTCGGGGCGGTGCGGTGTCGCAACCACTACCACTCACCATACAGCAGTCACTCGCACTCCAGCGATGGAGACCGCGGTCGCAGCGCGATGTACGTTGCATATGCACTTGCATCGGAATACTGGATGCTGGATCCCGCCCAGTTCATTAATATCTTAAAAGCTTCATAAGCTATTATTTTAAGTGCTTACAGTTATTATCCATGAATATAAATAGAGTATATAGAAGCAATATATTTATGTTTTTTTAATAATGGGTACTTTTGTTGAGCACAGAACAGCGTAGGTATACCTAAATCAAAGTGATTTAAATTCATTATTTATTAATATCACAATTATCCATAGCATTTATATTTTCCATAATGAGTATATTTTTTTTACTGTATCTTTTTATAATTATCAGTAAATTCTTTAAATAATTTCCACTTTTTGTAATCCTTGTTGAATATGTGTGCCTTCGTATCTTTTGTATACTACCACGTGCAGAGCGAGAATGGGTAATCGAATTTAAATTATAGCATAAGTGTACGATAAAAAACGCTTACTACGGCTAAAGGTTGGCATAGCAATAAACAAGGTAGATTAATGCCTATCTACAAGTACGTAAGGAGAAGCTTAAAAATATAATTGCTCCGTACACAATTTTACATTTATGCTTAATGCAATGCAATAAATATTTAGTTCTGTCTTTAAAAAATACATATCTTCTAAATTCTTTTCTGACCGTACCGACTGAACTGCCAATGGTGTATTAGCCAAAGTAACATGTCTACTAATTTTCTTTTTCATTTTTAAATAAGACTTCTACTGCAATATGTAAATGTCAATGATAAAATTAAATTACGTCGCACCTGAAACTTTTAACTGTAACTTCTATTTAAACACATTATCAAATAAATTTAAGAAATGGTTTATTTTAAAGTAGATATATTATTTTCATTTTGATTATACTGGAGTCATTGGGTTACAAACGATTTGAAACGATTTCATACTGAATCGTTGTTCTAAAGGATCCGCGATTGTTATAAGTTTGCAGTATTTTTGTTAATCAACGATGATTACACATAAACATACATTTTTGCAAAGCACTTACACGCATAATTTAAACTCGTTTTCACAAAGCGGATTCTATTCGAAAGAAGTGCATTGTTTAAACATTTTTTTACAGAGTCAACCTCAACGTATGATTTCAAGTTGTTTTTCTTACAAAATAATTTAATATGTGCACATCTTTTATGCGGACGGTTTTGAGACGATGACTGTATCTTGGTATTTTCGTAAATCAATACTGGTAGTGCCATAACTTTCAGCGTCATTTACCTTTCGAGGTATCAATACTGGTAGTGCCATAACTTTCAGCGTCATTTACCTTTCGAGGTATCAATACTGGTAGTGCCATAACTTTCAGCGTCATTTACCTTTCGAGGTTGTCGAGACGTGAAGCCATCTAATCCTCAACTGTATCAGTTGCGTCGTAGGTCTATGTAACACTGCGGCTATTGTGTTTGCTATTGTCGTAATAATGATGACATGTACAATGATTTTTTTTGTTGTAACTTTTTGTTATAAAGCAGTATAATACGGGACGAAAATATCGAAAACGTCGTATGCTTATTTCCTGTGTCATCTTTCCTTGTTATGTAGTCCGGCTCACAAACCTCATGAAACGCGATAGCATAGCTGTCACTTTACGATGATATCTTGTAAGCGGCCAAATTCGGCTGCAGTGCACCAGGTTGTTTCGAAACTACAAAATCAGGGAGACTATTCAGTACATACACGATTCCGATATCGAATATGTGAAAAAATAGGCACCTACCTAAAGCTCTACGTAATAGTGTTTGAAATTCTTGCAATACGGGGCCGTATCACCCGTACAGCTGACGCGCCTATACTTGGCCTTTAGTCCTGCGAGTTTCTGTCGCTACCAAGCGGTGCCCACGTTTTCTGAAAATAATGTCACATAATTCGATGAAGTTTCAGCTATTTGAATAATCATATAAATTTAATAAGCACGAAAAAGAAACACTACTACGTGTAACTCGTGAGTTACACTGATTGAATAGAAGCAAGAGTACAATTTCCGTCCAATTTAGGCTATTAAGTCCTTCTTCATCATTTCAAAGTAACGACAAGCTTTATCGGCTAAAAAATAATAGCTGAATTTTCTTTTTTGTCTAGTAGATCATATATAAAGATATTTCATAATATTGCACGTAGTTCCTTCAAAGGAATGACACATGTAAGCTTTTAGAAACATGACTGATTTATAACATATGTTTTGTGATTGTCATGAAGCTTACGCAATAAATGACGACCGTCTGTTGATCTAGAATAGTATTATTTGGCTATTAGTATTATTTACCTCAAATACCTTACGGAATCAACTCTAAAACGCAAATAAAAGTAAGTTCATCGATGCTTGCAAAATAAACAATTACCTGCCTGCCTTTAGTACGATACAACTTGTGTTTTGTCAGACCCAGTTTTAAAATAAACAATTACCTACCTGCCTTTACTACGATACAACTTGTGTTTTTTTTTTTTTCTCGGATGGACCTACTACTGATTGACGGCGCTTGGCCAGCCCTAACAGTTCGACCGATTACGGAAGACTTTTTGTCTTCTGGTTTTAGGTAGACGATAGGGGGACAGACCCCCCTCCTTTCCCGCAGATGGGAAGAAGCAAACCGGAATTTTAGTGGACATTACCCTATCGTGGTTATTTTTGGGACCGAAAAGGGGGGGCGGTCCCCCTCCCCACGCTAGTGGGACGGCGCGCGCACGATGCCGTTTAATGTTACGGGACGTGTTTAGGAAAAGTTGAGCTCGTCTTTCGGTTTGGCTTGTCAGAGGAGCCGGCCTCCTCCCCCACCCTCTGACGGGTGGGGTCGATTTGCGCTTCAAATCG
>JAFELO010000288.1:257538-272404 GCA_017140195.1 Eumaeus atala | reverse complement strand
ACTGGTATTAATAATGCACATACATCGTTCTTAAACATAACATACAGTCTGACTGGTATTAATAATTCACATACATCGTTCTTAAACACTATACAGTCAACAACTATTCCTTATCGCCACGATTTACCAGTACAACACAAAGGCCTGAGCACACGATCCGACAGCTACGTCTTGACCTTCGCGCTAAGCCACGTACGCATGACAGTGACCTTAGTCAATTATGCGTGTTTTGCGTGAACTATCTGCTACTGTATTTTTTATGTTAATGGTATAATGGTCTTAATCTTAAAGTGATTATGGATTTTTTCTCTTTCTTCTGGATTTAAATCAATCAAATATTCAGTATCAAAATTAAATTTATATGAGACATCTCACCGGGAGGGAATAGACGTCCACTAACTGCGTGAGTTGTTTTCACAATGTCGTCCATTAATCGAAAAATTGCACAATACACCTGACGTCATTAATGATCAACCCTTAAGAAGCTAATAAGTGTTGCGATTTGAAGCCGGCAGTAACCTCCATCACGACTAGGAATATAGAACAATGGACTTTTTTAAATTCCTCTATCTGTGTCGCTTTCGCAAGAGGTAATGCCTACTATAGGGATTGAAAATCATAATTATATACTTCAAACTTAATTAAAAAACTGAAAAACTATATGAAATACGGTTTGGAGTTCCGACATGAGCAACAGAAATAAAGCATACATTTTACTAAATCACTAACCAATGGATCTGGATAATATTTTGCACAGATATCTCGAATAAAATAACTTCTATCCCGAAAAACGTATAGTATAGATTTTACACAAGTGAAACGGCGGGGTACGGCCAGTGACATAAACGTGTAATGTGTACGCGGCTTTACATCGTTATCGGGCGAGGAAAATCGCCGCTATCACACTATCTAGGACCGCGACCTCCGCTGGCGCGCGACACGCCACATAGCTGAGGAAACTATTCGCCCGAAAGACTCCGCTCGCCGCAGGCGGCAGTCGTGTTCTGGGCCCACTGTGGGGCACCCTCACAATATGAGGGCCGAAGCCCGTGACGATTGTTAGTATCTACCCGTGACGATTGTTTTTATTACAATTGGATAAACAAGCAGTCGGAGCCACTTGTCGACTACTGCCGACCATAAACATCCGCATAATTACTATACCGATGCGTCGCTCTCGTACATACACAGTACACATGTTATACTCAGGTACTAATAACTTTGGTATATAAGCCTCATAATATTTTCTTTTATATAGGTATCATACACAAAAAAATCAAATTAGACCGGTAGTTAGAGATTAAGGATATAGGAGGAGGTAGTGCCATGCATGGTGCATGACACTACATCTTCCTATGCGACGGAATTGAGCCAGCACGACATGGGAAGTACCTCTCGCTCACTTGATACCGGCGTAAAATAACAGCGTCGCTGTCGCGTTTCGTGCGGTTTGTGAGTAGTCGGTGGCTTTTTTTTTAGCCCCCCCCCCCATGATAGAAGGACAACGCATCTGCGATGCGAAACAATTATACGAATTACCATGGGCGTTGGCGTCGTCAATATACTCCGATTTCTCGTTTGCCCCCTTATGCTATAAAAAAAGATTAGCATGTTCAATCAGACAAACAAAAAACTCTTCACTTTGCTAGTTTTAATTGTTAGCATTTATAGTAAAAGAGGAGTTAGCGAGCAGCCTCTTGGTGGCTATAGTCTTCTAAAAGGTCTGCATAGGGGTTATGCATAGACGTTACGCTCCTTCGGCCTTCCCCTCATTAGGGACAAATCCACCACCAACCAGTGGTCCTGTCAAACACCACGGTTATACGAATGCCGAGGGCCAAATGGCGGGAGTGCGCGCCCTACTGTCTTTCGGTTTCTCTAGTGCTCTTCGCTTTAGGGACACCGGAAACTCGCATACTGCGAAACGTGACAGCACAGTTGTCACTTAAAAAGGGTATCGTGCGAGTTAAGGTAGCTTACCATCGTGCCGTCCCGATCCGGCTGCAACGCCGCAGTGGCACCACGGAACTGTACCCTCCCACCCTCTGTACGTATCGCATCACGTTATTTCTCCGACGCAAAAAGAGGGTTGCTACAAGTTCAAGGACGTCGACGTCTGTAATTAGTGCGCGCGTGTATGTGTACGCATGTGTGTGTACGCATGTGTGTGTACGCATGTGTGTGTACGCATGTGTGTGTACGCATGTGTGTGTACGCATGTGTGTGTACGCATGTGTTGTGTGTACGCATGTGTGTGTACGCATGTGTGTGTACGCATGTGTGTGTACGCATGTGTGTGTACGCATGTGTGTGTACGCATGTGTGTGTACGCATGTGTGTGCACGCATGTGGGTGTACATTGTGTGTGTAACATTTACTCGACACTCTTGTATTTCCCTTTACTTTCAACCATCGGCAACCTGTTACCAGTCGTCGTGCCAGAGCTATCAAAACACTGATGTGAAACATTTTTTATAGCATAAGGGGGCAAACGAGAAATCGGAGCCCTCTGATGACTACCGACGCCCATGGACATCCACACAATTACTATGCCGATGCATTGCCCTTCTTTCCCAACCCACAATGGGCAACCGGCTACACACAAACCGCATGAAACGCGACACTGAAGATGTCACTTTACTTCGGTATCAAGCGAGCGAGCGGTACCTCCGCCGTCCTTCCGGCCCAATTCTCTTGCATGGGAGGATGTAGTAGTCATGCACTATGCATGGCACTGCCTCCTCCTTTGCAATATGGCACTTCCTCTTCCTGTGCAGATGATGATATTTCCTATACTCGTAACATACAATTGGAATTATTAAATTAGATTTAATGAAACTAAAAATGTATTAGATATTTGCATGTTGAGACGGCACAATATCTTGGAAATTATGCCTACTTTGTGATACACCTATTTTGTAACTACCCATATTCGAGCAAAAAAAATGTTCTTGCTTTCAAAAATAAACTAACATCCCAGCGCAAACACTCTGAAGTCGTAATCCCCCGTTACCTTGACTGTGACATTAGGTAACTACTGGGTAAATTTACTCAATGAGTAACACTTGTGACTAACACCCACAGTTTTAGCTCACTTCTCCAAAAGTTGGCAGACACGTCTGTGGATACCGCCCGCCGCGGCGACCATTACCAGTGTGATATATCGCAGTCTCAACGCCCATTAGCATGATTTACGTTCCGGTGAATAACAAGAGGCAATTGTATCAACAGGTTTATAAATAAAATGCTGTATCGCACCGGAATTGGGCCGGCACGACCGGGGATTCTCGCTCACATGATACTAAGTGACATTTTCGGTGTCGCGTTCGGATTTTGAGTAGGGGGGGGCAACGCATTGATACATGGTAATTAAGCGGATGCTATGGGTGTCGGTAATCGTAAAAAGGCTCCAATTTCTCGTTTGACCCTCTATACTATGAATAAAAAAGGGTGTGCTATCGTTGCATAAAATCAAAATCAGGCCGATGCTTCTGGCTGCTGGAATTCATGTTTATTTAGTGCATATAAGAGGGGCAAGGGGAAAATGTGTAGTACCGGTGACGAGAAGTCGTTTTGATGAATATCGAGTGTATCCAGTGAGCGAAGCAAAACTCGCTGTGTCAATTCGGCTATAATGCACAGCCCAATGGGGGTTGTGGAGAATCGGGTCTACGCGGATGATAATGGGCGTCGGTAGTCAACAGATGGCTGAGACTACTTCTGTAACCCATAAGCGATAGGATGATCAGCCTCAACATTGACCTCAATAAACCTGGGCTGCGTGCCAAGCCTTTGCATTCTTCTGCGTGTACGTATAACACGACGAGCTCGTGTGTTGGCAAATCTGACACTCCATTCATCATCACTTCTTTCCACACCGTTTTGCTAATGTACTGTAGATCTCTCGCTCATAATACCGCCTTTAGAGGGATGCATATTGCTGTCACGTTTTGTGACTAGCTGGTGGCCCACTGAGAGTGGGGGGATGGCAACATATCTGCTTAGGCGGTGGTTAATTGTGTCACCAAATATTCATAATTAGGCCGTTCCATTGGTATCTTTGTAAGTAAGTAAAAACTTTTACACATACACTGTTACACATTTCATTACTACATTGCTACTTAAGTTCTAAAACACAGTTAGCATAAAAATAAAAAGAGTAAAAAATAGAACAAATATAATTTAAAAAATTTGGCAAGCTATAAATTTAAATCTAAGGAAGAAGCACAACAGGGTAAGAAAAAAATCCGGAAAAGGTAAGGTATCAAATCAGTTTAATACTGACTTAATATTTTTTTTGTGTATGTGACACCAGTGGTAATGCGTTGTTGGTGTTATCGTCTCTACGGCTCCCGCGGGGTAGTAATGCGTTGTTGGTGTTATAGTCTCCACGGCTCCCGCGGGGCGGTAATGCGTTGTTGGAGTTATCGTCTCCACGGGTCCCGCGGAGTGGTAATGCGTTGTTGGTGTTATCGTCTCCACGGCTCCCGCGGGGTGGTTATGCGTTGTTGGAGTTATCGTCTCCACGGGTCCCGCGGAGTGGTAATGCGTTGTTGGTGTTATCGTTTCCACGGCTCCCGCGGGGTGGTAATGCGTTGTTGGTGTTATCGTGGCCACGGCTCCCGCGGGGTGGTAGCGATACCTGCGACTTCCGTCGTTAGTCCATTAACTGGCTAATGTCCACCATTACTGGACGGATTTGGATAACATTTTTAGCACAAACATGGATTACAATCTGAAAAAACATAAAACAGTTTAACCTTAAAAATCCATGGTTAGTTCTTAGATTTTACGTGGGTGAAACTCGCCACCACCCTTGCTCCTACCCACCTCTCGGTATACGGAGCGAATCATGATGCTGGGGGGTTTGCTCACCGGCTCTGATCCCCAACGTGCAATTCTTGACTCCCTACACAATGTTGTAAGTGCCCTCTCCTTATTTTACTGTCCCCGTTCTGGGGCCAGACACTACAAATATAGAAGTTGTCATCGGCCTCGTCAGTCCCGATTACCTCGATGCGGCTACGTCGTTACCAATCCTGCCTCTTCGCGCGCCATGAATGCGCAAATGTCCTCAATTGCCTAAAACTCTGTTCCGTTGCGACCAAATAATGGTGATAGACTGGGCCCACTGTCTTTCGATGGATGCCGTCCAACATGATATTTCGCTCGTTTTTTGTACAAGTCGCATGCCCACAGTACTTGGCCTCTGGTTTCAGCGTCAAGACCGCAAGGACATGATGACAAATCACATAACGCCATCCTGTGCAGATGCCCCACAGAGCACGGGTGCTTCAGAGACTTTGTGTCTATCTTAGTTATTCTTTCACATAAAAAGGACAGAACGGCTTTGGATGAAATTTATCCCGCTTACAGATTACATTTATTCCGAGAAAAAAAAATTATATCCTTTTATTATATATCACACATTCTACGACTACCCCCCACCGGATTTCCAGAAACCGTATCCACTTGATAGCAGACCCATCTCTTTTTTTACTCCCGATGCCAAGAGGAGCTATCTCTTACTCCCTCTGGTCAAGATAATAATAAAGTAGCTACCTCTATTCGCCCCCAATCCAAGTCTCGTCGCCTGGGCAAGACTCGTAGCAAAAAAAAAACCTGTCTCTTGCCCCAAAAGTAACATATGAAACGTGACTCTTACTTTCTATCATCATTAACTTAATGTCTCCCTCTCAACTTACGTTGGCCTCGTTTTCGTAACGCTCTCGTCACGCATTTACCAGCTTACATCACAAGTCAATCATGCGTAGAGAAATTTAACTTTAAAAAATTATTAGTAAGAGGAAGCCCAATATATCGTATCGAAAGGGGGTCTGACACTTCCGTGGATGGGAGAGACGCGTCCCGATATGGGAATGTGTATAATAGCTCATTTAACTATGATTATCATGGCCAGATACCGCGGGGTTCCTTGAGCCTAGGCGCTGACATGAATGAACGGCTCATGGATATGACCGTGACTGACCTTCACACTCCGAAGGGTTCGAGGCGCTCTTACATACGGCTGATTATATCTACGTATGGAGGTCAACGTTTCGATATTGCTTACGAAGACAGATCGGGGCTCGTGCGTTTTTTGTCGCTAACCGCTCTAGTGTGGGCGACCCGCAAACAACTCAATAGTCAACTTGAATTAACGGCTTACTTTCAATAGCAATGATAATATGGCGTCTAATAGGCGCAAGTTTGAATATTATCTAGTCTTCGTTGACATTCGCAGGATCATTACGATTCGATTGATGTGTCATCCATCAATAGACCGACGCGTTTGTTCAATGTTGTGTCTCAAGGGAACATACCTACAACACGAGTTTTTTCCACATCACGGAAGCAATGGTCGGACTGGATCCGTCTAGAAAAAATTGCAGGAATGATGGTCTCATCAAAAACAATCTGGAATTCAAGAAGTTCATTCGCAACACAAGTCCTGAGTGATCTGCGTCGCCTGGAAAGGGAAAGAGCTGGAGCACAAACGCTTTGAAAAAACAAAGTAAGTATAGCATAAGCTCAAGCTTATCTCCGTGAAGTAATGAGCGAGGGACACCATGAGGATAGAGAGAAAGAGGCGACGGGTTTAGTGTACATGGGATCGTCCGAGTCCAACATACCTTGATGAGCGTAAATTGATTAGGACGCGAATATACCAGCCACGCATGACCCCGATCTCATTAAAAACACTCGCAAACGCTGTCGGGTAATGAGTTCAATTTATGTAGTTTATTAAACCCATAACTATGGATCAAATTTTCTCGGATCATAATTTATGCTATGGAAGTGAAGAGCCTTATACGGCATTATCCTCGCGCGCCACGGTCTTTGCTTTTAAAGTTTAGTTTGTAAAGTGTCCAACTCCCGACAACACGTGCCCAGGGCCGTAGAACGCCTAACATAGTAAAAATTGCAGTAGCATGTCAGGGCTTAGACGCGACTTGCTTGAGATCAGCAGGCTTAAAGCTTTCTTTATAATTAAAAGGACATTTTGACGACTACCAACGCCCGTACACATCCGTATTAGCATTATATAAACTTATTGCACTTCTTTCCTGTTTAATAGGCCATCGGAAACTCACAAACTGTACGAAACGTATCAACATACCTATGGATTTGCAGCGTCATCGCGCGATGTACTTCCCCGGACAGCCTGTGATTGGCGGTGTTACACCCACGTACCACGTGAAGCCGTCGGTCCTGCGCCTGATTTCTTTTCGGACGTGTCGGACAGTTGTCTCATGTCTCATCGGAATGTAGTATGAGGGAATAGAGAGCGCACTTGTGTCTGCCTACACTATAATATGTCGAAATTCGTCTAGGAGGATATTATTATCATTAGTTACAATCCCTACTTGTCTACGAACACTTTACATCTATGAAGTGGGTGTATTTGAACGTTTGCGCGCCAAACTCCGACAGACCGCGCGACCACGCCGACGATTCTAGAAATAGCGTACAACGTGCTCACGAGATTGCGTTACTAATTCATGGCTTCATTGCGTACGGGGGAAAGAGCGGCCGCGTCACCTGATGCAACGGATAGATATCGTAGCAGCGGATGAAATGACTTTAAAGTTTTGTTTTATTTTATACATGTATATCGGTGTTCAGCCTACTGTTCCAGCCCGTCAAAAATCTAAAACTGTCTGGGGAATCAAGAAATTAAATCAGAAAAATATATGGGAGTGATTTTATTTTTCCTACCTATTGAAGTCGGGACTTTAACAGCCCAAGAGAAGACGTGTTCGTAGCACGTGGATACACACAACCAGAGATGTGATGACCTCCAGTGCCGCCGGCGAGCCATCTGCACAAGCTGCTTAGGAGTCATTTTACGTCAGTCGCCGTGCCTTTGAAGTCGTGGTAAGAGCGTTACGGTAACGAGGACAACAAAGTTTGGAAGGGACATATCAATGCTAGTGAAGATACAAATAGACGAGTTAGTTACGTTCCGCATTTTATTGTAGGCGAAAGCGAGATGCGGCATACATTCTCTTCTCTCCTCCTACCGTAGCCAATATATCAAATAAATTAATTATATGCTATTTTAGTAAGAAGTAGTGCTATGCTGCATTGCAACTAAATTGAGACGACACGACCAGGCAGATTCTCCTCTCTCGCTCACACGAAACCGCCACATCGTTAAGTGACAGCTATTCTATGCTGTCGCGATTCGTACGGTTTGCGAAACGGTGGCCCACTGGAGAGGAGGAGGAAACGAGGGCAATGTCGGTAGTTTGATTGTCAAGATTACTCGTTTGCCCCCCTTATACAGTAAAAAATAGTTGTTTGGACGACCGTTTGTTTGTTTTTTCTATATAAAATAATAGCGCGGTGACC
This sequence comes from Eumaeus atala, assembly GCA_017140195.1. Taxonomy (NCBI): domain Eukaryota; kingdom Metazoa; phylum Arthropoda; class Insecta; order Lepidoptera; family Lycaenidae; genus Eumaeus; species Eumaeus atala. The sequence continues at coordinate 264,049 of JAFELO010000288.1, read as the reverse complement.
TACTCCGAATTAACAACAATTACAAGAACATCGCATGTCGAGAATGAGTTTGACCTCACCCGAGCATTTGATTTCTAAAAAAACTGGACATTCATTCAAACAACGGGTCGTCACACGTCGTTATTTCGATTCCTGGCATAAACATAATGTTTTATAGATAAACCTTAATTGCGATCACAAAACACAACAAAATGATTTCAAAACAACAAAATGAGTAGACAGTTACTAACTTTAATAATGTTCAACTAGCTGAGCATTACTGACAAAGCTCTGTGGTTTTTGGTCTGCTTCATTACAAATGTATTGTATGTTTTTTTTATGAAAAAATAAAAAAATCATAACATTAAGAAAAAAAATCAAAACAGTAAATGTACAGATAAACCCTAGTAGGTTCCAGACGACTACGCATTTTGTAACACATCTATATTGTGAACAATATCTCCACGCCATGTTCCTTACGGGGAGGCAGATAGGACATGTTATTAGATATTGTGCCCTAAGGGCGGTGGCAGCACTCCGGAAGCTTAGTCACGGTCCCGCGTCGTCTATACCGCAGAGCTTGAAGACGAAAGTCTTCAAGCAATGCGTTCACCCCGTAATGACGTCTCAGTTTAGGACAGGTCCGCAAGTTTGCGGTAGACCAGCGGGCTATTGAACGTGCTATGTTGGGTGTTTCTCGGTCCGACAGGATTCGTAACGAAGTCATAAAGCAGATAACTAAAGTAATCGGATACTTTAGTTATCTGCTTTATGACTTCGTTAATCACGCGACGAATAAGCTCGCTGAAGTGGCAATGGGTTGGTCACACGCTCTGAAGAACAGATGGCAGACGGGCCAATAAGGTTCTGAAGTGGCGGCCGCATTTAGGGAAACGAAGTGTTGGTCGATCATTTACCAGGTGGGAATCCGATCTCCGTGCAGTAGCCGGTCTTGGTCTTGGCGTTCATTGAGAGAGGCCTATATCCAGCAGTGGGTCGATATAGGCTGATAACGATGAAGGGAGGTGGCGGATTTGGTCTATGTCCGCGAGGCTCGTTTACAGTGCCGCAGAAATCTTGCAAGTGATAAAATTAGTATAGGAAAACGATAAAGAAGTGGCGTCATAAAAGTGCGCCACATTAGATGAGGTCTGGGACGATACCGAAGCTTAATCCATCACAGCCTAAGGGTTGCTCAATCGGACTAGCTGTGGGGGTGGATTTGAAACTGCAACGATGTCTACATACGTCATTCACACCTGTAAGAACCTCATATTGTGAGGCTGTTAGAAGGCGTCGGCAGTCATCAAGTGAGTTAGTGTTAGGTGGAAAATGAAAAGGTGGCACCAAGCCGTGCTCATCGGTGGAACGGCGCCAACGTTACAACGCATGTATGTACCGACATGCCACGACATTCCATATCGTGATAAACAATTCTTAGAAATACGTAATGCACTTGTTTCACAAGGATACACATTGGTGTGACTGAGTTTCGGTTATTCGTGCCAACCGAAATAAAGCAGGGTTTCGTCACCATAGAGATAATATAGATGGAAAACGATTGCCATAAGCAGTTATATAACGGGACAGGCCGTCTTGGTGATCAGATAAGTAAAATGAGATAATGTTATATGAATGAAAAAAGAGACACAGAGTCTATATATATTATCTTTGCTGTCTCTATTGACTTAGGCAGCCGCGTTTTAGGTTAGCTTCCCTTCTCTTATCATTAAAATATATTTGGTCATCAACCAATGCGATATACGTATACGCGTCATAACTGGACTCAATAAAGTATTAATTATTGAAAATTGTATTGCTGTTTTTGTGTTTTTGTGCCATTTGGTGTAATTTTGTACCCCTCAAAAAATCTCTGACATTTTTACCGGATTGTCTCTCGATCTGGCTTCGTCTACTCACAAACCGCCCGAAACACGACACTGAAGATGTCACTTTACGTTGGTATTATTTCATAAAACACATACTGAATCAAAATTGGGAGCAGTTAAATTTTCTTTATGCAATTTCTTCCTTTAGCCCTTATTCGTATAATAACTCTTTAATATAAAATACAGAAATCTCTTTTTTTAATTCTCTTTAAATTAATTAGCTATTGGGCAAATACTAATGAAAACAAGGAAAGTATTTGAATATGTTTTTGCAAAGAGTTGATTTCTACCTTCAAACTATTTTTCTTTTCCAATTTCTTTCAAAATAAGTTTTACTGAATCCTTCAAATGTAACAAATGTTAAATGTTCCTATGTGTGTGGAACAAATGTTAAATGTTCCTATGTGTGTGTAACAAACAATTACTCATTCCCACAAAAAAAGCTGAAATTTTTTGGATGATCGTTAGCACAGGTATTGAACACAATCAGAAATAACATAACAATTACTTGCTATCCTGATAAAATGAATGTTTCTTTTGGGGTAGACTTATCAGTGCTGAACTGCAGGGTACAGTTGGCTTCTACATAAATACAGATAACACCTGTAGATTCTGAAGTAAACTTCTTAGAATTCTATAGAGACTGCAGTTCTGTGGTATCTGTCCATGCTGGGATCATTTTGTGGCTAATAGATTAACTATGAGTAGTCCAGAAACTTGTGTGATGCTGCTAGCTGATTTAGGGCCCCCTAATAATGCATATCAACACCTACCTACAACAGAACTACAGAACACTAAGCCATAAAACTATACAACACAATTTGCAACATCTAACATTTATTGCATAAAAGCAATGTATGAATGAAAATGCCACTGAAAATGTTCCTGTCAAAGATTTTAGTTTCCTGTACAAACAACATACTTGTCTCTGTATAGTGTAAACTGGACTAATCACTTACTACTTCAATCAAAGATTTACCTTGACTCAGTCTACTCTACTACATTATAGGTAGTAGAGTAGATGAGTACAAGTGAGTAGTGCATTATGGTCATATAACATTACAGTATAAAAATATGAATACAAATTGTGAAAGCTTAAAACAATTTAAAATACTTGTAGACATCTATTCTAGTCTGAGTCCTAGAAAAATCATAGATAACTAAATAAAATAAAATAAGTAACAAATGTGACTCTTATATATCAATTACCTGTATTAACCTGTAACCTTACTGCTTAAGGTCATAAGTTCAAGAAAATCTTACAAATATTTTGTAAAAAATTGTATGGGTATTTGTTACTTTTTCACACAAAATGATTTGTAAGTGAAACCATATGCATAGGTAGACTAATCATAACCTTTAGGCAATGATGAATACTGAACACAGCTGTAATTGGCAAGTGTGAGTAGTAAATATAAATATAGGGTATATCTGTTTTTTACTATTTGTTGGTCTATCGTTCAGCAGGTGGGAAGGTGATCTCCATGCAGTAGCCGGTCCGGGATGAATGTGACTTGCAGGAGATTGGTCATCTTGGCATTCATTAAAAGAGGCCTATGTCTAGCAGTGGACTGATAATGATGATGATATTTATGTTTCATTTAAACTCCTGACCTTTACAGATTTTAAAAACCATGCAGGTCATGACTCATTTTATATGTTGAAAATATATGTTTAATTTGACAGTAAAACTGAAACCAGTGCTGTAAGGCTAAGGCCTCTAGTGAACAAAATGCAACGGGAAGGAGGTGTCCATGTACCAGTGCTGTGACCCAAGACAGACCCAAAATGTTTTTCCATCATCTGTTAAACTTCTCTGTTGGGAGAGATATATGGCCAGGCATTTACCAGGAGAAGTAGTATCTACCTCACAGTGAATAGAATATTTTAATTTACATAATGTTATAAATGCTCGAGTGTTTTAATTAATGTAAACAACCAACATTTGATTCTTATCAGACTTAGACAATTCTCTAGATAACAACTTGTTTTCAGTCTCCGTATGGGTATGGTATATTGACAGTCACCCGTCTACCGTATGATAAAACAGCTCGTCAGCTCAATATCTGAAAATAGTCTGTAATGTTGTAGTCTGTAATGTTGTGTTAATCACAGAACACATGAAGGTGTTTTACCTGTAAATGACGCAAAGAAATCTCAGTTTGAAACTGTGCCAAACGCACATAAAATACACTCACCGTCTAGCCAGGGGTTCGCAGGCTCGAAGCACTGCGTGACTAGGTGATCTGCAGGGAAACATACTCTCCTGTCCAATTTTTTTTCCTTTTTCTTACAAATTTCGTCATTACTAACTTTGTTCGTTTCTTCGCTCGACACATCGGTTAAATTACTCACGCTCGGGCACGTTACTTTATAATTGGTAGACATATCTATTAAGAAGTCTACAATCACATATCACCAGCGAGCACATTAGCAAAATTTTCTCACAATTAAAATATACACAAAAATAAAAGGAATATTGACACAACGCGCACCTAAATACGGTTAATTTTTTTTCTCATCACAACACACCAGTAATTAAAGTGACCATTGTATATATTTTTTCGATTCGGTGGATCTTCGAAATTTTTTATGTTAATTTCGAATCAAAACATTCTAAACCTTTATCTACAGTTTACCGCCATATTGGAATTTAGATTGATGAAGATTGAAGACAAAAGGATTAATTACTTTTCTTTCCACTAGGTGTCGCTAAAGCCATTTTTTGTTGCCATTTTAATAATAAATGACATAACAAAATAAAGTTTTATGCTGTAACTTGTGTGTTGTACAAGATAGTGAAGCTATTTTATGTTAAAATTATTTTTGATAGATACACATTTCCATGAACTGGTAGGTATAGATAGTTTACTTTTTAGACTTCAGATAGTTACATCTTGAGGAGTTAGGAAGGCTACCTGCAGCTACGAGACTGGGTTGAGGTACAAGCATCCTGCAACACACTTCTGTGGATGTAGAAAGTCAGTTTTTTTTGTTTTTAAAAATAAAGGAGAGAACCCTTGTGTAACATTCGTTTCAATAAATTTGCTCGCGTATTAAGTCCGTCCAAGCAGCGTTAAAACCATATAACCACATGTGAATAGCAGACTTATAAGTATCTTACTTCACTTAATCCACCGTTCCAGCCTCACAACGGCGTCTAACAGTCACAATTTTCATTATATAACTTTCTGAACCATTTCATGACATTTTAACTCAAAGCTAACACTATTTCTTTCCCAATTGTTACTTGTTTTGGGGCGTAAGCTGGTGAAAGGGTGCCAAGAGCGCTACAAAAACGAATCCAAGGGATGTCGATAGGAATATATGATGGTGATATAGAAGGCTACAGTGAGTCAGGGAAATTAAAATAGTAGTAATTTAGTGAAGATGGAACAAGAGAACGTTACGTTTTGAACATTACTATATGCTGTATGAGCAAGTCAGAGGCGCGAGATCACATTTTTTCTCTTTTTCACGCAAAGCCAATCGCTTTTTGTAACTGATAGATAGATACCTATATTTATAGATCAAGGAGGGAGGCCATAGGTAGTTATGACTGCGACTGGGCGTCTTGTTGAATGGAGAAGGAAGGTGAGATTGGATTTCCATTGAGAATGCACTTCTACCTTTGTCTATCCAATCTCACATGCGCAATGCGCAGAGAGAAATTAAGGACGAGAGGTAGAAAGTAAACTACATTTGCTCTTTTTATAATACCTCTATTGATAAACCGCGATAAAATGCGTTAAAGCATTTTTATTATAATGCACAACATTCGCGTCAACTTACGAATCAATTTAACGGATTTTCTGATGGATTAATTTGCTGCTCTAAGTTGTGTGACTTAATATGCAACTTAGGAAGAGATAGTGCTATTGCTCAAGGATTGGGCCGATACAATAGTATACTGATAGCGAATTCTATAACCTGTTATATTAATGTAAAAAGTAAACAAATAACAGATGAGGACATTCATACACCGGAATTCGACCCATTTGATCATTGCAATACCACTGTTCGCCCAAATGTACTTTCGCGTTTCGTGCAGTTTGTGAATAGGCGGTGGCCTATTCTGAGAATGAGGTAAAAGAGAGCAACGCATCTGCATACGTTGATGTTAAGTGTGAGCGTAGGTAGCAACAAATGACTGATATCTCGTTCTTATCATGAAAAAAAAAGAGAAATCGCAAGTAAAATATCAAATTAGGTAACTAAATGTATATTCTAGTATATAACATCACATCAATATTTTTCGTAAGTTCCAATATCCATCGGAACACAGTTGATTTTGGCGGGACCTGTAGCCGCCGTTTCCGATATTTTTTTTTAATAGTTCATTGGATACTTTGTGTTACACATACCTAGGTACAATTCGTAACAATTTAAGCGTTTTCACCGCAAGTACTTATTACAGTTAAAATTTAAAAGAATGACAAAAATAGTCTTAGACTTACAGAATTTTAACAATCTTATATTTATAAAAAACATGTTAATATATATTTTCATATTTAGTGACTGTGAATATATGCAGAGTTAAAAAAAATTAAAGCTGCCCCACCAGAATATTTTCGTAAATCTCTTTTTATTTCTTTTGTATTTTATGCTATATTTGCCTACATTTGTTAGTTTTCAATAATTAG
>JAFELO010000288.1:214362-257460 GCA_017140195.1 Eumaeus atala | reverse complement strand
ATTATTAAAATCTTTTCTCATATTCAACTAAGCAATATACACCAGAAAATAAAATACATTTTAGTCTGAATACAGTTTTAAATGTTAAAATTTAAATTTGTTTAAAGTTGATGCATTTTGATAAAAATGCGAAACATTTCTTGAGTTGTTCATTGATAACTTTAACACAGCAAAAAAAAAACGGAGAGCTCACGCGTATGCACGCAGGCACGAAAAACTATACGCACTGCACGCATCTACACTCGCAAATCGTGTTGTCGCGTCAGTGCCGTTTTTGTCACATATTTTTGTGATGATTTGTATGGCCCCTTAGTAAAATTATTGTAGTATAAGATAGCCAAGGACCTCTTACGGCGTAGTTCTCAAGTTCCTACTGCTCTAGGGACAAGTCAATATAATTGACTCTTATGATCTTATCAGGACACAAATAACGTGATTTATTTTGACAATGGTTTTGTTTATGACTATGTGGGAGAATGAACGGTTCCATTCTCTCAGAAATCACATTATGCTAAGAGAGATTTAGCCACTGCAGCTGGAGTTGGAGTTTCAGATCACATACCCTATTAGTTGATATGCTTCACGATTCTTACTTTCCGTGCTATACACACTGTTTCCAATTAAAAAATACAGTATCACAGACACACAAATAAATAATAAAAAATGTTTAAACGTCTATACGAAATTGACAAAGTAAATTTCATTTAATATTATTACTGGTACTGCTTGAAACCGAACATCCGTCGAAAAGGATTGACACTACGTAATCGACATCGCATCGATTAATAATGTCAATTTCTTTCTATAATTTATTCCAAATCTTGGCGTCTGATTCGAATAAATTAAATTCTTCTTAACATTACGTTACTACGGTAGACAGTTACGAAAGTATAAGTAAACCCATATCATCATAAAGCTGAATAGCAGCGCCATCTCCCTTAAGAAATATTCTTTTGAGATTCCCATCCGTTAAATAATTCGACGCATTCGTAACAAAACTTAACAATTTCTTCCTTGGCTTGACAGACAAATATTCTGCAATTTCTATATTTGGTCAATATTGAGGAATTGTATTTAATTAAGACATCAGAGTAGTAGTAGAGTAGATTATAATTATAAAATTGTGATTTTAAAACCTTTTTTTGTGATATTTGTAGATTTATTTAAATAGAGTATTTAATGTTTATATTAGTTTTAATTAACAATATTTTTAATTTAATGGTCCATACACCTCAACAGATAATATATTAAAGATACCATTGGACAGATAAAATTCGAATGACAAAAAGTGTAGAAATTTAAATTGGAGAACACCGACATTTTATTAACTATTGCAAAAAACCTGAGAAACATTAACATTCATGTAAACACGTGTTGCTCACGTGGTAACATTTCTCAATAATGTACTAAAATATGGAACACATGCAAATTTTATCTGTTCCATTTTTATGTATATAATATTTTTGGTCTGTATATTCGTTTCATTTTAAATATAACAATATAATATAGTGTCTATACAACCAATGTCACTGATTCTCTCTCTTAATTGAAAAGTCGATGACGCCATCTGAAATAAAAATCTTGGTTGATTAATGGATTTTTTTATAGTAGGTATAAGGCAGCAAACGACTTGTTACTGCTTACATTTTTAGAGTCTAGGGAGGAGTCGACTATCTGTTAACGACTACCGACTTCAATGAACATCCGCATAATTATTACATCGGAGTAAGCGTTGCCCGGAGAAGGAAAAGACCTCCTCCCCTCTAATGGACCACGAGCTATTCACAAACCGAACGAAACGCGACGCCGACGATGTCACTGTACGCCGGTATCGTGAGTGAGACGTACCTCCACTCGCTCACTACCTCTCTCTGAAACCGATGACTATCGAAGTCTATAAACATCCGCATATTTACTATCCACGTGTTGCGGTGGTGCAATGAAAAGAAGAGATACCACCTCGGCCGTGACAGCATAATCCGTCTGCAATGCAGCATGGTCCTACTTCTTACAATAATTTGTTAAGGTTTTACGGCACTCTAAAGAGTAACTATTATTCTTACCATCATTATCTGTAAACACGTACGTAATACGTTTTGGCGCCGACTGTTTCCTGCCATGACTTCTTCTCCTTTCTTTCACACAGAGATTCAACACTTCGCCCTCCTCAAAATCCTTCACGTCTAAATTCGATAACGGATCGCTAAGCTCAGGTATCTTCGTTTTATCGAAGTTTAACTTTTGATAATCGGATATATTTTTATCGTAGTCTAACTCTATATCTAGCTCCGGTTTCTTTACTCTGCTTTTTGTGTCTATAATTACCGGTTCAGTCGAGTCTAAGTTATTGCAAGACAGAGGGCATTTGAAATTTGATTCGTACGCTAACTGACTGCCTATGTCTGATTTTTTGTTGGCTATGGTCTTCGTGTCTATGAACACAGTTTTAGCGGAGACTATCTTTTTTTCAACTTTATCCTTGAATATGTGATTAACGCTCTGCTGTACCAACTTTTCTATGCGACATTCGAATAAATTGTCCTTTTCTCCATTCACGGTGTGAACAACTTCTGGCTCGGTGGGTTTGTGTATTTTCTGCGTGTGAGATTCTTTTAGCCTTTCCATGTTTAAGTCAGGAACAGTGGTTGGGTCTGATCTGTCTTTGAGGACCTGAAAGTTGAAATTTAGATCTTAGAGGTAAATAATATTGATTGCAGTACATAATCCTATATACTATTATATGTAAAATTTTGTATAATATCCTTCGCGCAAAAAGCACTGAAAGGATATGATAGAAAGGAGACGGACCATTTCAGGTGTGATTTTTATACACTATTAATAGAGAAATATTTTATTTAAATAAAAACACCAACCTTCCTCTCATCCCTAACGATAGAATTCAAAAAATTCAAACGGCCGCGAGGCCCTTGCTAAAACCTACCCTCAAAAATCTAAATCTACAACTTCTCTCCTCACCACATATTTGCACAATACGCATGCGCGGCCTTGACGCCTTGCAAATGTCTGCACATTGTGGCGCAAAACTATGAACATATCTACACAATGTGATCACATCGTCACGAAATATATCTAAGTTAAGCCTCTTCCTAGATATCTTTTTTTGTCGCAGAAAAATCCTAGTAAATACCAGCATATTATGACCGTGTAGCAGCCTGAACATACCTGCACAATATGGTCACGCAGAACCTTACACCGGCTGCGCAGCGCTGCGCTCGTGCCGAGCAACACTCGTCGTTCGCACAGCGCGTCGTTGCGGCAGGCCCTCACCACCCTCAGCTCCCGCGTTAGCCGTCGTAAGTGCTCCACGCTGCGTCGCCGGCTGTTCTGAGAGGCCACCTGGAAGAAACAACGGCGTGTGTTCAGGTCATCTATTACGGTGGAATGATCCACTGATATCTATATATGGATAGCTAATATATATGACGACCGAATGACTCATTTGGTAACGCAGTGGGCATACACGTCAGCAATCGAGAGCTGTAGTATAGCCCTGGTCTTGGATACTTATGCACTTATTTTTATGATAATAATCTTTAACATATTTCCTTCGTCTAGACTTCATGTAGAACAAGTTCCTAAGGTACTCAACATAGGTCAAGTCTAACGTAAGAGGGTGGATTAAAAATTAGTCGGCCTAACACAGGTTCATTCAATTCTAAAAATCAAAACTGTACTAAATAATGTGGGTAACATTATTTAGTTCAGTTCAGACTAGATAATTGTGTAAAGATGGAAGCGTGTGCGATAAGTAGTTGTGATTTTATATTTTTTTTAGCACAGCAACCGGACATAGTTTCTGCAAATGGAGCAAATCGAGCAGAGTGACGTCATTAAGTACCTCCAAAATAAAGGGGCTATTACCCAAAGCCATCCATGATGATATGGTCAGTACTTTAGGAGATCGAATACCGACGCCCATAGACATTATTGTCATGCAGATGCGTTACCCTCCTTCCCTACAATGGGCCACCGGATACTCACAAACCGCAGAAACGCGGCACCGTATCTGTCACTTTAAGGGGGTGTCACGTGTACCCTCCCGGTCGCGCCGACCCATTCCACTGCAATGCCTGACAACTCTTGAAACTACTTGTGTCAGCTACGAGACGAGACTGGAGTTTACTCGTTAAGAACAAACATAATAGACGTGAACGCAGTCACGTTCCAAGTTCAGTAGTGCCATACTGCATTGCAGCTGTACTGGACTGGCACAACCAAGGAGGTATCTGATACCTTTCGCTCATATGATACCGTTCGTAAAGCTATGCTGTCGCATTTCGCACAGTTTCTGAGTAGCAGGTGACCCATAGAGGAGAGGAGGAAAAGAGGGCAACGCATTTGTAGGTCTATGGGCGTCGGTAATTGTAAAAAGGCGCCAATTTCTCGTCTGCTCTCCTAAGAAATTCTAACCTATTAAGAAAGAATTGAGATCTTCTGTTGAGAACGACTTGCGGGATATTTAAAATCGCGCCGAGTGTACGTAGCGGTCGAGAGTGGATATTCTGTTCGCGGTGTCGTGTTACGTTTCTCAGCGTATCAGATGGCGAATCGATTTGAAACTCGCAACTCAAAACATTCGCATGTACTTACAAGGAGAATGTCTTTGCCGTTTTATATAATAAGTTAGGTATGTCGTAACATTTTCGCGGGTAACGCAAATGTCAAAATAAATTCACGAATCACCACACTACCGAGCTATGTTATAAATTTTTTATGGTGTAAAGGGCTCATTGATTACAGAATTTTAACACAAAGTCACTAATTGACTTTGAATTCGAGGCAAGATAAAATTGATAGAGAAGGGAAGCCATAGGCGGGCCTAGGACGGCGAGCGTCCGTCTTGGTTAATGGAGAAGAAAGGTGTGATACACAATACATACTATGAAGGAATAAAAAGAAATTAATGACAAAAAAAGAGAGATTAGCCACATTTGTTTGCTCTATTGACTTAGACGGACGGACCATTTATATATCTCTCTCTCAACTTTGGTGTCTCTCTCTTAAATTATTATGTTGTTGTGTTATTGTATAACTTCCTCTCAACTTTCGTTGGCCTCGCTTTCTTAACGCTCGCGCCACCTTACTATCCAAGTGTGAAGTGTAGTTTTACATTAAAAAGACTAAAGTGCAAGAAATGACTTGTCACACTCCTTGTTTTGTGGCAGGTTAAAACCTAATGTAACCAGTAGTCACAGCTGAATTGTTTAATCGGACACAAATATGTTGAAGGTGTAGAAGAATAATTTGTGTTAAAAAATTCTCCTTACAACATAAAAAAATAATAAACCATAACATATTAAAAATATAGTTTGTTTGTTTGAACACTCTAGACTCTGTAATCTGCTAATATAGAATGACAAATAACATTAATATTGTAGTATATTGCATACCCGGTTTTTGATTCTTCTTCTTAAGCATTTGAGGAATACCAGATCATTTTCAGTTAAATGTAAGGCTTGGACTCTTTGTGAGTATTTTCCCGTCGATAGACCAGCTACTTCTTCCACCGTCATATTGATCCCACGAGCTATAAAATTTATTACGTAACTTTATATGAATATTTAAAACATTGTTGTATGTGAATGGACTATATATATGTATATATATATATATATAGTCCATTCACATACAACAATGTTTATGGACTATATATATATATATATATATATATACACACAAAAGGTTATAATACTTATACAAATGCATTGTCTTAATTTCCACCTCCCAATGGTATACCCACTGGCTACTCACAAAATACATGAAACACAATAGAATTACGATGATATTATGTGAGCAAGAGGTACCTCACCGATTGTGCCAACTCTCTAGAATCTCTCTGCTCTGTAACTCTGCTAGAATACAGCATACCACTACATCAGAGGTGTTCAAGAATCTCTGGATTAGTCCTGTTGATAGTATTTGTATGCCATGAAATTTGCTATATATTAAAATTTACCTGACGCCAAAATATCCATCTTAAAGTAATACTAACTTATTTACTCCCTATATTTTTAACTAAAACTAATTGTACGCGTAATAATAAACTAAGCAATTTTCTTACGCGTTCTGAGTATTTGTAAATTATTTATAAAAGCATTTGAAGTAAATTACCTTTTAAAACTTCCAGGATTCCTTCACATGTTTTACATAACAGACATAAAGGCCAAAACAATTATCAACCAAACCAACTTTTATTATTACCAAATAAAACATACTGTTGAAAATTTATTCTTACAATAATGCTAATGACACAACTTCAAAACAAAACTAGCTCATAAAGGAAATTTTGCGTCACACATCAAATACCTGTTGATTCTTAGAAAAGGTTTGCCTCAACTTAATGTCTAACATAGAAGTAACCACTCACCGTCCAAAATTTCTTGATCCAATTGATATGAAGGCGCGTGCTTTACAAAATCATCCATTCTTCATAGTCGCTGAAGTATTTAAATGTTAAATTTAGATAAAAACTACATAAACTGTATTCGTTCTACGGACAGATATCCATTTGACTGTACATTCTGACATTAAACTGTCACTGTCAGTCTGACACTAATTTTCAAAATGACAACAGTCGCATTATTATAAATGGCAATAAGATGCAATTTTACTTTGAAAAGCAGAGCCACCAAAGTGCCTGCGTGTCATGTGATAGAGAGGTATCTACTCGGTCAGCCTAGTCAAATTCGGTTGCAATGTAGCATGACACTACTTTTTACTAAGAATTTGATATTCAAAAGTTATTTTCTAAAAAGATTTTTAAACTAAGGGACAATAGACTAGCATTTGATACACTACCTTTCCTAATTGTTGGAAACGGTTATACTTTTAATTCTGTATTAAAAAAAGTTTACCTATAGACGGCCGGGATCTATGACCGTTGACCATTGCGAGTTTCTATCTATTACATTCGGTGTTCTAGGTTTATCTTTCTGGAACTAATGAAACTAAATTCGGTGAAGATTTTCATGTATTATAAGTAATATTTTCGTTTAATTTTTCGTCGTTATTATTTTTACTGGTCATATAAGTATTTATTGGTATATATATTTTATTTGTTTATAATACTATCGCCTACGCTGTTAAAAAAAAAATCTTCAATCTTTTACAATTCACGTTGTACGTATACGGGTAAATTTCATGGCCGTAACGTTAATAGTTTTACTTTTGGCAATGATATTTCGGGCAGTCAAGACTTATTTTTTCATATATTTGTAAATCAATGATTATAGAAAATTACACGGTCGCGCAGTCGTTACCACCAGGTTAGGTTAGCTGTGACCATTGGCGACTGATAGGCTCCATAATCAGTGACGGTCTGACCATAGACTATATACATATAAGTTAAACTGACCAAAGACCAGACTACCTTTTAGAAATTTTGATTTGATTTTCCGTTGTTACAGACTAATGCCATTGCTATATAATTTTTGTTTTTAAGTTTAAACAAATATTGTAAGGTAAGTTGTACCGTTAAATTAAAAGGATTAAATTAATTTAAATTTAAGAAATTAAAGAAGCCTGCTTACGAGCGATACTTATGTATTACAATTTTTGGATACCTTTTTAAAAACGCTACTATTATTGGTTAGCTTTAATAAATTCAGATTAAATTGATTTGGTTTCATCGAAACCAAAATCATATGTAACAAATTTCACAATGGTTAGCCTTAACTCCTTTAAATGCTGCGTTATTGAATTGATTACAAAAACGACACTCTTTGCATGTAAATAATAACAATGATTTGATGTTTGTTTTTTAATAAATCATCTTTTGTGTCTATTGCGTAGATAATACGAAATCTTTTTCGTTTTTTAATAAGTATTTTTTTATATCTATTATAAAGACAATACGATATGCCATAAGGAAAAAGTTCATGTAAATATATTTTAACATTAACAAAGTAGTTTATTCCTTTTTCCGAGCCAAACAGTTTATCACCCCTAGTGGTTGGCCCCTGTATTGTGTAATTGAATCTTAAAATGACACTACATAGTAGTAGGTTAAACTGCATAACAATGTACTCATGTCATTATTGTGAAAATATAAGCTTTAGGTCTACAGTCAGTAGTGGCTATAGGTGTCTCTTACTCTTGATCAATGTGGAATACAAATGTGGGCATTTGATCACATAAATACCTATTAATATCTGCCATATAAATGTCACTACCTCTATCCTAAGGGGCATTCATTTCCGTTAATATAAAAAGTGTACCAATTACAATATACGTCTTTGCCAAATGTCATCAAAACATGATCCAAAATTATAAGCATGCATGTTGAGCCAGAGGTTGCAGGTTTGAATCCCGCCCAGATCATGGATGTCTACACTACATATTACGTGTATTTCTCGAATAAATTTTTTAAATATATTTCGTAAATGTAAATAAAATATTCAATATTTTTTTTTATATTTGTGATTTTGATTACCATTGTATAGTACCTGGAACAGGTCTCTACTACTACTACTAGGAGGTGTGTCCATGTATATTATTATTATGATCAGAAGCTTTTAGTTATACTTCTTATTAATTTAAATAAATTCTTTTACAGTAAGATGCCTAAGTGGAACAATACAAAGGATGTATACAATGATTCACGTTATGACCCACAATATCCAGATGAGGATTCCGAGTGAGTTAATGGAATAGACTAAATACAGTGCACACATTTTTCATTATATGAAAATTGATAATATATCAAGATAACAATGAAAGTATTTTTAAGGTTGAGAAGTTGCTACATTGCATCCTAATGTAGCTGGGATATATTGATTGAGAATAAATTGTATACCCACAGCTAATGAGGTTGTCTAAAGTCCTAAGTGTCCACTTACTATCTTGGACTGCTCTTTTGTATCCACTATGATGATATTAATTTTGTTGTATAGATAATACGTCTGGGTAACGTACAGGGTGAAATTTATTTTGAAAACTGGACCATCTGATGTTCCTTTACGAAAGGAAATTTTCTATTTTTTTTTTCCAAATCGAAGAAATAAGCTAATTCAGTCAGGAGCACCTGGTCATAATAGTAATAAGATTTTGTAGCATTCTTAGCCCAAACAGATGTAAAATTGGACCCTAGGGACCCTAGGCTGGTCACAACCAAATTGGCTTTTGCATGTACATCCATCTTAAAATACTTATTTGCATTGAAGGACAAAGCTCATGACCGGTCACACTAACTATATTGTGGTTATATTTCAGGGGTGGTGTGTTGTTAGACCATAGCAAGTTGTACATAACTAACTTACCAAAGGGGTTAAACGAACAAGGTGTAGAGTGTTTGTTTGCAAAGTTTGGAGATGTAAGTCGGATCCATTTAAGTAGGGATCCATTGAAAAGATATGCAATTGTGACTTTTGCAAGTCCAAGGTAGGT
The DNA here is from genome assembly GCA_017140195.1 of Eumaeus atala. Lineage (NCBI taxonomy): Eukaryota > Metazoa > Arthropoda > Insecta > Lepidoptera > Lycaenidae > Eumaeus > Eumaeus atala. Next base: position 248,055 of record JAFELO010000288.1, on the reverse strand, counting down.
AGTACAGTTAGCCCACAAGAACAGTTAATATTTTAACAAATACTGAAAGAGATCAACAATCATAGACAAGCCGATTTATATGTTACACATTTAATGTTCATGTGAATAATGTGATTGGGAAATTATACAAGAACTTAAACCAAAATGGCAACAATTTGTTGCCATTTTGGTTGTGGTCTGAGATTTTGTGACGAGGTAGTAAGTGATAGACCTTTCAATTCTCAATAGACTTGAGTGTTTACTTAAAATGAATGCACCTGAGACCCAGGACTCAGGCATTGCTTTATGATTATGTACATATATTTAACTTATAAACAATGGCTGAATATTTTGTTGTCTACTCAACAAACCCATAATCATCTGCTGTAGCTTTGTTTGCCCATTTCCAGATCTTTGCCTGCTTACATCATCCTTTACATTAAATCCTAGTATATCATTTCAGTGATGCCCGCGCAGCTATGATGAAACTCAACAAGACTGAACCCCTGAAACTAAACATAAGTGTAGCTCATAAGGTAAGATTTAATAAATAATATTAAAATAAAATAAATTAATAATAACAATAACAAGAGTCTGTAGATACTCACAAAGTGCATAATAACATTGTCATATAGAGAAAAGTTAAAATGGTTGGGTATTACTTAGGTTACTGATCTCTATAGATTAGGTAATTCAAATATGAGTCTAGTCAATATATATAATTTTGGTGCATGATCTGAAATGTATGGAAAAGTGTTTGTCTGGTATAACACTGTGTTGTGAAGACTACATTATACAATTTTGTAGGGATGAGATATTTACAAGGAATTTCCTTGTAATGTGTATCGCAATTCCGATCTGATGGCTAATCAGTTCGGTTGCCACTATAGACCACCAACTGCTTCTATTAATGTGTACTGTATTGATATATGAATAAATACTTCAAGGAATACTATCTGGGTGACCAAGCCTCACTCTGTTATTACTCTTTTACGAATATTATTAGGTCCATACATATGAAACTGGCTTTTTTCGTACTGACCACTTTGATCACGAATTTCTCCTCTTTGATAAGGAATTCCAAATTCAAATTTGTACAGCTATTTACTCATGTATTTGTGCTTCGGTGGCCGTCCTTCATTTGTTTTTTCTTCTGCTTTTTTTTCTGTTTGCGTCACTCATTTTACAAACTGGAAAACTTAAAATGTAGCATTATTTATGAGTACGAGTTCCGCCGTGGCATTAGTGCTGCGAACGGAGACGACAGGAAGGTGAATGATGTTTTTGGTTCCAACGTTTTCGTTCTGGAAATTTGGACCTGAAGAACAAGCCCCGTGGACGGCCTGAGACCAAAGCTGATAATGAAGAGTTGAAAGATATTATGTATGCTAGTGAGCATCGCGGCCTGCAGCTAGCTCGAACATGGTTTGCGATAAAACTGTTTTAATTCACTTGAAGCAAATTGGAATGTGGGTACCTCACGAATTGTCTGAAGCAAACTGCTGCGTTACATTACTGAACCGGCAACGAAGGTATTTTAAATCGAACATTACCTGTGATGGAAAATGGATTCTTTACGATAATCGGAAGCGCTCAGCGCAATGGTTGAATCCTAGCCAGCCAGCCAAATCCTGCCCCAAGCGAAAATTAGAAGGGTTTCAATTGGAAAGTCTAATAAGTTTTCTGTACTCCCCGGACCTAGCTCCAACAGATTAACATTTTTTTCGAAATTTGGACAACTTCTTACAAGGGACAATTCCACTCCGACGGGGCAGTCCAAATCGCCTTCAAAGATTTCATTGGTTCCCGTCCGACAGGTTTTTTTAGTAAAAGGAGCAATGAACTACCTATGAGATGGCAAAAGTACATAGAAAACAATGGTTCATACTTTGATTGATTAAATATACTACATTAAAAAATATTCTGTCCTTTGTTCCTCCCACGCAAAATGCCAATTTCATATGTAACTGAAAATAGCTGATAAGTAGCATTATATTCATATTACGAACTCTTTGGTGTTTGATCTCTTTTATGCCTTTTTTATTTTACGTGTTGGTGTTCCTAATTTGAAAGTATTGGCCATCATTTAAAAAAAAATAATTGGATGTTATTCTTATGTTTTTCTTTGATTGTCTTCTTGACTTGTTTCGGTTATTTTCGGTTACTTTTTCAATTTTAATTGATTCATTGATCATCTCGCGTTAATTATGCCACCATTACGAAGGCACATGGATACAATTACAGCAACCAGAGCCATAACTATGATTCAAGAAAGACGTCCTCAGCACTACGTGGCTTTGCAGTTGGGTTTTTCCTCGAAGAGCTGTTCAAAATGTATGGAATAGCTTCCAAGACACTGGCAGTGTTGCCAGGAGACCTGGTGCAGGTAGAGTTCGCATAACAACGACTCATGAGGATCGGTTCATCCCACTAGGTGCTCGTCGTGATCGTACAGTACCGGCCCGTAATTTACAGCACCACCTACGGCTGACAACGGGTACCCGTGTAAGTTATCTAACTATACGTAATCGACTGCATGAAGACTAGCAAACGTCAAAATGACGAGTTGTTCGTATTCCTCTGAGCAGGGTTCAACGTGCAAACCGATTACGATTCTCCCGTCAGTATTTCAACTGGGGGATGAATCAGTGGGGCGAGGTGGTCCCAACGTAATGGTTTGGGGTGGGATTAGTTTACACGGTAAAACCGAGCTCACCACTTTAAATTCGGGTACCGTAACTGCAGAACATTACATCGAGGACGTCATCAGGCCTCAAGTGATCCCATTCGCACAGCGAGTGGGGCCTGGATTCATCCTGATGCAAGATAATTCCCGTGCACACACAGCTCAATTAACGCAAACTCTCCTAGAAGGGTCTCATATTGAGGTATTACCATGACCAGCTAACAGTCCGGATTTAAATCCGATCGAGCAATTGTGGGACCAATTGAAACGAAGACTTAGAGAGAATGAGCAAGGGGTCTACAACCAACAGCAGCTGATTGATAAACGCTTTAAAAGATGCTGGGTAGGAGATTCCAGATGAAAAGTTGAGGAATTTAATCCAGAGTATGCATACGAGGCTTTTGGAGTGTATTGCTAAGAAATGAGGACATACTCGTTATTAAAAAGAAGACAGAAAAGTGTCAATAACAGTAGTTTGTCTTTTTCCATTGATTTCTTTTGTTCATGTATTTCATTCAAGATGGCCAATTTTGTTATGAACAAAAAAAACAATTCATGATCATTATTTTAATTAAATCCAACGTCGTGCCTCCGTATATTACCACTCTAGAAACCTCTCTAGCCTAGACTTTTTAAGATCACAAAACAGACCGAAAATTACGCATAATATTATATTGGTATATTTAATATTGGCAACCCAATCGATGTTACCACTCAAAACTTAATCAGGGAATGGCAGGCGCAATAGACTAAAATAAGTTATGGGACGCCATGTGTATGATTTTTTCCGATGCGTACGGGAGCGACTGTCGAAAAACTGGTTAGAAGTAGATCATTGCATTGCACGGTTCCTTACTTTCCCGAAAATTTTAGAAGTAAACTATTTAGTTTCCAACTAGTCGCATCACCTCTTTGTGACTGCTCAGTCGAGGTTGAGAAATATGAACAAACCGCACACCACATACAGTGGGAGTGTTGTCAATTGGCAGGAGCGAAATGTAATGCTTAAGAATATTCGCAATGTTACGGGAGTAATTTACTATAGTGATCTTGTAGACAGCGTGGAAACTTTGTTGCTTTCAAATAATTTTGTCATAAATGTTACTGGCAGCATATAACGCTATGAGACGCAACTGATAGTTAAATATAACGTGTAGTCAATATGTGTTAGGCATTTTTTTCTAACCGTGGTGTACAGCAGTCGGGCTTTACCTGGCTGCTGTCTAATAAAATACAGTTTGTTCCTTTAGTTTTTAACTAGAGCAAAAATTCGAATCGATCAGTATGAAAACAATGTTATTAATACACACTGTATTTTGTTTCCAATAAATAGAAAAGTAATCAAGATCATAAAGAAAAAGACTCCAAACAAACCCGCATCTCAAGAAATTATGATAGACGATCAACAACTGAGGATTGTGAAGATGTTGGCATTAATTTCAATCATTGGTATGTATTGATATGTAGATTTTAATAATGCCCAGTTAATTAGAATTAAGATATTAAATTATAATCTGTTCACTTGAAATTCACTATTAAAATACATAATATACATTAGTAATTTGAGTAAGTATGTATCATCAAATTTCAAATGCGACACAAGCGGAAGCGATAACACTAGTGTAAGTACTGTCATTTGTCAACACAGTCTGTACTTGCAAGTTCCAACTTCGAATTCAGTAATCAGTTTGTTTTTAGCGCTATCAGTTCTTAGTTGACTGCTGATCACAGAACTTATATATCGTTGTTTGTTGCTTTTCAGTGTTTAACATATAATAAATTTGTTGTGTAACATTGAACTATCATAGTGATTGTCGTTAGGTACCGTATGCATTAGTTTAAAATAAAATGTTGAAAAAGTATTTCTCGTCTCTAGAACAAACGGACATGTAAGACTAAATTAAATTTTCGTTTCTCTATGTACTTCTACGTAAGACACATTAAGTGGAAATAAGGGTGATTTGATTTCTTTACAATTAATCTCGCAACAAATAAGCCTAAACTATGAAAAACCATTGTTATTGTTACTTTTTCGCCTAATGATGGTAGGTGCCATTTTATTGCTTTGCTATTGATCTATATATACCTATTCATGAAATTCTGTACTTTAACGAGTGTCTATAAAAATAATAATGACATTCTTGCCGTATGAAATCATTAAAATGATAATGGGATGATTACAAAGTATATATTAGAGTTACAAAGTATCGTTTCTTATCTATCGGATACTGATCCGGTAAACCGTGTAATTCTGCCTCACTCGGTACGGACGTAAAGTGACAGCCTTCGTGGTGAAATAAGTAAAGATTTCTGTACCATACAATGAACACTGTTATTAATTTATAATTGTTTTTGTACCTATTTGTTGCAATAGAGGTATCAGAAATACACCATATCTGAAAATTTCAACTTTCTAGACATCACGGATGATACAGCCTGGTGAGATATACAGACAGTCTCAGTAATAGGTCCCTTATTATTTACTCTTTCGATATGGAACCCTAAAAAAGCATGTAAGCGATTTTTTAATATATGTGGCATTAGATATGCAAACATGTAGTAATATACTTATGAATTGTTGTTATTTACATTTTATAAATTTAAAAATATACAAAAGTGTTAACATAAATAATTAACAACAAAAATTATTTTAACTTATAATGGTACTAAATTATTTTGAAATATTGATATTGAAACAATCACTTTCTGAATGCAGATGTTGTACTGCTCACTTGTAATTTTGATATTAAGTGGACACAAGGACTTGTGTTACAGGCACTTGGCAATATATTTAAAATTTATATAAATATAAGAAATTTTATATACCAAATGAGCCAGCCGGTCATATATATATATAGAAAATCATAATTTAGCCAAGTTCAATAAATTTCTCTATGAATGGAATAACCATTTGTTCAACATCATCAGCCCTTATCGGTCCACTGCTGGGCCCAGGCTTCTTTCATTGAATGCCAAGACGGCCAATCTCCTACTACTTGCATCCATAGTAAATTTTAGTGGCCCATCTCCCATGTGATCTTCTCAGTGTGCGACCAGTCCATAAAATGATTTGTTTTTATGTACTTATTTAAATTCTTTAAATTTTTAAACCTACAACAATTACAAATAAATCCCTTTAAAGTCTTAACTGAACTTTGCCAGATTTGAATTTATTGTGATTAGTTTACAAAATTTTTGCCTACAAACAAATAGACAAAAACTATTTGTTTTACAAACAATAAGTTACAATGAAAGATCATTGTTACAGGAATGCAGAAGTACAGAATCAGATATATGGGGATGAAATATTAGATGACGATGTTGTAAGTGCATAATGCATAATGTTTACTAAATTATATTATGTTAGGAAATAATACAATTTTCTTGTCAAAATTTATATCTTATAGATTGTTGGAACAATTTATTCGTTTTTCCCTTCTTATTAATTGTATTTTTAGTGTTATACCTCAACACCTTGAAGGATTACTTAGTTGTCCACATGTAGGTCTGTCAAGACCCCTTTTTTTTTCAGGAACATGTTGAAGGATTAATCTGAAATTCATATCCAATATTGTGCTTGCAAGGTCTTAAAGCTCAGAAAGAATATTTTAAAAAAATACTGCTGTTTGTGCACATACTTTGTATGAGATTGCATAGTACCTAAAACCTTAAAATCAAAAGTATCCATTGGGGGCAGGAGAGCAATGCATCGACATGGTAATTATGAGAAGTTTATGGGCGTCGAAAGTCGTAAAAAGGCTCAGATTTCTCGTATGCCCCATTCTATAAAAAATCTGAAATGTTGGCTATAGGTTCTGGCTCCTGCTAATGCTGTATCCTGAATGCGAACAGGCTATAACAGATGCACCAATCTAATAAAATAGGAAATAAACATTTATACACTTCTGTTCCAGGACACTGAAGAGGATGTTGACTTAGATGTAAGACTTCAGATGCTGAAGCTGCAAGAAGCTGAAATTAAAATCAAGCAGCAGAAACTGTTACTACAGAGCCACCCACGGAGAATGGTAACTTTTTATACACTTCAAAACATTGCACTAGAGGTAAATGCAAAAGTTATATAAAAATAATCTGTTCGAACCATATGCCGTAACTTTTTATATACTTCAAAACATTGCACTAGAGGTGAATGCAAAAGTTATATAAAAATAATCTGTTCGAACCATATGCCGTAACTTTTAATATACTTCAAAACATTGTACTAGAGGTGAATATAGAAGTTATTTAAAAATAACCTTTTCGAACCATACGCTGTAACTTTTTATATACTTTTCAAAACATTGCGATCGCCTCTGTGGTGTATCGGTGCGGGTGTCGCCCGTTATGACCGTTAGAGGGGTTCTGGGTTCGATCCCCAGGTCGGGCAACTTATTAAATGTTCATCAGATTATTCTGAGCACGCATTACACTGTCCCGGAATTGGAATGTGCCCGAAGTGGTTATAGGCTTACCACCTATGACATCATGGGCCTCAGTATTTTTTTTTCTTTTTGTTGACGCGGGGAAACTTATTTACGCGCCTTCACCGGGCCTGGGTGGGGTCCAGTGGTGTGTGGGACTCGCGGCACGTGATAGTGCCGAATATCCATACAAACCACCGCGAGTGCCATCACTGCCGCCTTTGGTGAGGTGCCCCGGAACAACAAATCATCAGGGCACCTCGACGGCTAGTCATCTCCTAGGGGACCAACTCTAACTTCACCTCCACAGATGTGGTTGCCCAGCACTACAGGACAACCCCACCGACTTTTATACAGTCCAATAGGGTGAGTTTCCCATCCTCGCCCCTTGCCCCGTACGCAAAAGCGCCACCTTCTGTTGCTCTTAAGTCCCATCTTCTTATAAGAGGGGTACCGAGAGCGATTCTTCCTCCTGATCTTTATGCCCCCTCTTCTTATAAGAGGGGTGTAAAGATTTCCCACGGTTCAATTGGCTTCGCCTTGGTTCACCCCAGGCTACTAAGCCCCACCGCCACGAGAAGGCTTGAACCATGGTGGGGGGCCTCAGTACCTTGGCTAATCATGATTGCTCTACTATATCTTTGAAGTGAAGTGAAAGCGTGAAGGTACTTTTTTTTTTTCAAAACATTGCACTAGAGTTGAATACAAAACTTGTTTGAAAAATATCCTTTTAGCAATACAAGCATAGTACGGAGTTTTGTTTCTCTTCTTTGTCCAATCCCTCTAATGAGACTGGACTTGAAATAGTCACAACATGCCATCAGTATGGGTATACAAACATCCACGATGTTGTGTATATCAGTAGTGACAAAAACCATCAGCTGCTTTGATTCCCTATCGCCTTGCTTTTTTTTTTCAAATAGCGTTAGGGGACATAGGAGTAGTCGGAGCCATTTGGAGACTACATTCATAAATGCAAAGCGTTACCCTCCTTCACACCATCCCTTCACTGGGCCACCGAAAACTCGCACAAAACACGACACGGCTGTCACTTAAATTATGACAGTGCCGTGTAGGCTACAGTGATATGTCTCCGTCTAACTATTGAATGAACTAAGCGGATCCTATTCTAGTGTTTGCACTGTTCTATTTAATTAGCACAACCTCAAGTTTATTTTATTGCAAATTCATCCAGTCGCATAATTGTATAAAAAATGGATGGGATTTGTTTCTCCACATACAATACATAGATATGTCATTGTTGCAGAACCAACAATCTAACCGCTGTTTCATGGCGGACGGCAGAATTGTTGTGCGGAATGTTGGAGACAGGTGAATGATTCGCTTTGTTGTGCTGTAGAGACCCCTGGGGACACCTGATGTTAGGGGAACGACCAACATGGTTTTTTATAATATAATATGAGGACATAGTAATATAATATTCGTGTAAAACCTGGTAACCTCGCAGTTAGCCGAGACTGGGTATGAGAGGGCGACCGATTTGTATTTAAAAAAAGATATAATAGGGGGACAAGCGAGGAGTCGGGGCCTTCTTCTTCTTCTTCGGGCTGACGTCAGACATCCTCATGATTGTTTCGGAGATGCGTTGCCCTCCTATCATCCCCCAATGGGCCACCGGCTACTCACAACCAGTACGAATCCCGACAGCGACGCTGTCACTTCCTCTTCCTAAGGAAGTCGTAGTATTTGATCACTTCCGATGCCCATAGACTAGGAAAGGGTATTCTGTATTGCACCCAAATTAGACCAGCACTGTACGGGGGGGGGGGATCTCTCGCTTACATGATACAGCCATTAGGTTTTAGGGCTGATTAGATATGAATATATTGTATGTTTTTTATGAAAATAAACAAATATAATTAAAAAGAAGAATACATGTGATAGTTAGGGGTATGGGTTGAAAGACATCTGCATGTGCAGATGCGCACCCTTCGGAAAATCACAACATATGAGGGACAGTTATATGCCCGGTCGTGCCAACCTAATGCAGCATAACACTTCCTATTACTAAAAGCTCTCGTGCGAACGAGGCCTAATGGTGACGACAAACATGTGTATTTTTGCTCGTTTAAAATATGCAGCGTAAATTATTATATGCGCTTGCGTACTAAACTTCTGTTTGCATGGAATTGAGTGCACGCGTTTGAAATTCACGACTAAAGAAATGTTCTCATTCTCAAAGCTGCGTAAACTCAAATGGTATTTCTATTGTCAGATCTAAAGGCGAAAAACATGTCAGTTGGTGAGTGGTGTAATACTTGTATCACCGTCAATGTTCGCGATTAGCTATGTGTGGTGCACTGATTTTAAATAACTAGATCAGGAATTCCCAAACATAACTGGTTGCGCTCCCCTGGCATTAATTGTAATAATAAAAATAGACTTATACATCTCGTGACTCACTTGAAAACAATATCTAAGCATATATTTATTATTCCAAAATGTAATGTCCCTAAATTGTTTATTTTGGTATTATTTTACAGTGCAATTCGGTAATAATGTGTATACTTCGAATCTGCACACCCACCATGGTGTGGCTAGAATCCCTAGGTACCCCTGAACTAGATGATGCTTACCTACTCTAGCAATGTAAAACTGTGCCACAGCTCCAACGTGGATGGATGTTTTTAATACCGCTGACCTTGAATATCGTCTTGAGGAATAAACCCCAAAAAATCTTTCAGGGTTGCTTGTCTCCTTTTGCAATAAAAAAAAACTAGTGTGTACACCACATGGCCGTAGTAGAACCTCTTTGGTTATAGAAAACGTAATTGGCTGTGACAGAAAGGGAGAAAAACTTATACTCGTACCTGTTCCCTGCCCCTACAGTAATTATGTTGTTGTTGTCTCCTCCTAGCTTATGTAATTTATCTCCCTTCATATAGCTTTTAGTGCTTTTGCTTTCTGCTTCGCATTAACGAACTCAATGTTCTGCCCTCGAGTGCATTACCACAGCATACGCACTTAAGTCATAAATGTGTTACAACACTAAATAAACGTTCTGGCTTATACCTGGGTCTCCCACGTGCAGGGAATCGCTGCAGAACACATGTTACCTTAATACCCTCTTTTTTTGTGTTGTATCATATATCTATATTAATTAAGGTTAAAATACTAATTACAACATTTTCACTGTACTGTCTGTGGTGAGGCAAGCAGAAGCGCATAGCAGATGAGGCTTTCTACTTGTGCACGATATTATATACTTAGTTTTGTCGCTAAACAGGCTAAATAAATAAACGTATTAAAAACACAGGGAAATATGTGCGCTTGACGATTCAGTTTCCATAAATACCCGTACGATATGTAAGTAAAATCCTGTTGTTCCTTCTAAGGCCATACTCAGAAACGATATTCAATTGTAACAATGCAAGTATATTTACCTCTTTGTACCTACCTCATTTTCCTATAATGTGCCCAGGAAACGAGAGCGTCGCAACAAAAAAATACTTGTCTGCGAACTACCTTTTTTTTTTCGAGGTCGATTAATAATTGTCAACTTATTTTTACAGGGCCATGGAACAAGACTTTTACAGCTCGGCTGGAGGAGATGCAGTAAGTAATTTCATTTTTTTTTTTCCCCATTCCCTTTAATTGCTACTAGTCAAATTGGGGTCCGAATGGCTTAGTTGATGAAAAATGCCGTTGCGCCATCGGTCGAGGGTTCCAATTCCGCCCAGTCCATGTATATTTATGTGTTGTATCTGGTAATGTATTTCTACAACATAAATGTAACTCGATACAATTAGGTACGATTTCAATTTTTTTTATTTCATTTTCATTTTTATTATTAGAAAGGACTTCACACGTTTTACGTCGAGAAGAAAAAGTTCGTAGTACTTTATATGATATAACTCAAATATCTGAAGATTTTATATTTGTTTCAAATGATGTCAAGTCTCACAAGAGTTCACGAATTTTGGACCAAAAAGATATAATTGCGAATACTTTAAGCAATATGATTCAAATGTCTGAAAATCAGGAAACAATTCCAGATTCCAATGATGTCATATATGAAATCAGTGCACAAGTTTCAGATTCAGAAGCATTAATCCTGGAACTTTAAGTAACGAAACTCGAGCGTTTGAAAATCAAGAAACAATAGATATGTCAAAGGACGCGCAAATGTGAAACGACTACACAAATTACCAATAGAGAAGAAATAATTGCATTTACTTCAAGTGGTAAGATTCATAGGCTTGAAAATAAAGAAACAACTGATGTGATATGTGAAATGAGTGTACAAGTGTCAGATACAAAAGAAATAGTCTTCGGTACTTTAAGTGACGAAACTCAAGCGTTGGAAGGTCGAGACACAGTAAATGTTACAAATAACATAAAATGTGAAGTGATTCTTAAACAAAAAGCCAGAGTTGCTGTTACCTTAGGTGATATGATTCAAAGATCTGAAAGTGAAGAAACAATTGCTGATTCAAATAATGTCTTACGTGAGATAAGTGCAAAAGTATTAGATTTAAAAGAAATAGTTACTAGTACATTATGTAACGAAGCTCAAGTGTCTGACTATCGAGAAAAAAATGTTGTTTTGAATGACGTCGTATGTGAAATAAGTGCACAAATTTCACATCCAGAAGAAAATGTTGCTATTACTTCGTATAACGCTCGAGAAAAAATTACAGGTGAATTTTCTAGTGATATCAACGATGAAGAGAATACAGCAACACTAGATTTATTAGCCTTAAAAAGCATTTCTGAATGTGATGAGGAAGCAGAGCTTTCCACTGACTTTCAATATAGTAAAACACAAGCGTTAGACCAAGTAGAAACAGATCATCTAGCTCAAACGTTTGAAGATCAAGAAAGAAGATCTGACACAGATAGTATAACTTCTTCAGTCCGCTTAAACAGTCTTTTACGCTTAGCTTACTATAGATGCACGAACTACTTACATATACATAAAAATTTAAAAACTGCTCTTGTCTTAGAAACTTATCCTACATGTAAATTGGAAATGCAACAAATTAGTCATTTATTTTATGAACATGTGAAGGAAGAAGAAATAGCGAAATTGTTCAACTATAGTTTTACCCCAACATTTCTTCCCAGACGTTTACATATCAAATGGTGCTCTGATATATATTTGTGATAGCGTCGAAACTAAAGAATATTTTCAAAAACTTTTGCCAAAATTAATTACAGAGACAAGTCTTAAGTTAAGATTTTGCAAAATGAAACACTTCGTTAAGTTTACAAGAGTAGTACTGTACAAGAGTAGTAGTTGACTTTACCAAAAAAGATATCACTCATTGAATTGCATAAACTACTTCTTTCGCTTCAAGCGTCGTATCCGTCATTAAGTACAAATCAGTGGAAGTATTATCATGATAGTCCTGGAGAGACAAACCGAGAATTTGGCATGGATCGACAATCGTTAAAGTTTCTAAAAAAATTGAAATTTAATAAAATTTGTAAAGGACACATGATTACATTTGAACCAATAACGGGGCTTAAAAGTAATATTGTCATTCAAAATGAAAGAAGACTCAAAGGCGTTAGTGCTGAAGGAATTGAAGCGAGGACACGAAGCAAAATATTAAAAATAATGTACAACGAATTTAAACCTCCTATCAAGGCTTCAACATTGACAAAAATTAGGAAGTGTCATTACTGCTATCGGATACCTGATGATTTTAAGATATATATTACTTCTACAAATTATCCGAAACGAAAGATATATGGATATACTACAATTAAGAGGGCCCTGGAAGACCTTGTTGCAGATAATTGGGGTACTATGGATGCATTCATTCCGAAAATATATGATTCACACCTAAACGAAGGCACTGTTTTCATAATATGTAAAGATATAGTGTCGAGGCGTTGGATAGATAGTAACCTTGGAAGACTGAGCAGTGGCCTGAAGTATACCTTAAAAGCTATAGAATATCGCGGGATGGTAGGTATAGTTAGTATGATACTAAAAACAAAAAAGACTTTCCCAGAAATAGTCACGATTCTTCAGCTTCAAAATCCGAGGTTGCGAACAATTTTTGGAGAACAATGAGTGCACAGAAATCCGATATTTTAGAAATTAAACTGCAAATGGATTTTTTATTTGCGCAAGTTATTAAAAGCGATAACTTTGATGGACCTGTGGACAATAACAGAGTTGAATTTGAATTTGGATATTTTAATAATTGCCTTAAAATTAATCAGAAAATGCTATCCGTTAATATGTTATATAACATTGAAAAATATACAAATCGAAGCAAAGTATTTATTTCTGCAAATGCTAAAGAAATGAAGTATCAAGATTGTAGATCGTTACAAGAAAATAAACGTCATGATTCAGACTACATTTTGCTACAAGTGTAATAAAAGTTGTGATATAATGAAATCAATTGGTATAATCGATGAAAATCATTATTGTTCAAGCCTTATTGAAAATTTATATAACTATTTTGCCAACCAAAGGATGCCTTGATGTTATATTTAACATAATGAACGAAAAAAATCCTAAGATGAACACAGATCTCTGGAAAGTAGACCTCAATTCCGATGCAGGTGAAGGATATTTTAATTTATTGATTGATATCTTATCTGCGTCTGTCATCCAGGGGGATGATTTTGATGGGTTATTCGGCGGCGAGAAAATAACTTTCCAATTTAAAAAAAAAAAATAGTTTTAGCCCGTTTTGATGGCGATAAAAATTTATGCACTCTGGGGTCACAGTTTAAGGAGTCTGACATTTTAATGGCTAATGCCTTAGATGTTGTTATATCAACATGTTATGCTTAAATTCAAATACTGTATGCGATGTGTTGGTACTTTTCACTTTTTTCTCATTTTGATATTTTTTATAGTTTTATTCTAAGAATTAGTTTATAAAATCTTATCGTTTCGATTTTCTCTTGTCATACATATTCGACTTATCTATGTGTTTTGATGAATTGTTGAGATTTCATGTTTTAAATAGATTTCATGTTTTCTTACAACTTTAATTTTGAATAGATTTTAGAGCTCCGTCTTTGTAAAAGCGAAGTTAAATTTAAAGAATGTTCGTGTGTTTTTTAAATATTTGTATAATGTTCCAGAAATGTGATAATAATGGGACCAAATTTCTTGAATGAAAAAGCGCCTGTGGTTTTATTAACTAGCTAAGAAAACCACCACCAAACACCCAGTATGGTTACAGTACAAAATTGGTAGTACAAAAGCGAAACATTATTTACCTTTTTTACCAATTACTAATGCGATATGGTTTTTTTACCTTGACCGTGTGGATAATTTGATAGTCAGGGTAAATGAGTGTTTTATTCCTAGTGGGTGCGTCTTATTGCTATCTAGTGTGTTGTTGATAGGTACTTAGTTTAAATTCGGAATAACTAACCCAGTGAGTGGTAGACGTCCAGGGTAATTGCGTTCTGATGAAGCCAAAGATGAGTTTTAGCATCAGCTATGAGCATTACTTTGTTCTAACATTTTACATTTTAAAAGCTTTCATTCAAATATCAAAATACCATCACTAGTAATGTTGCCTAGTTTTTAATGTTTTAATTCTTGTTCAATTCAGTTTGTACTTAATTTTTAAGATAATGAAATCATTACAAATAAATATTTGACATTTATAAAGATTTTTAATTTTCTAACATTAGTTGAGTTTTGAGCATCTCGACACAATGGAAAAATATGATAGGTAGTACAGATCGCGGTGTGTAAGTTTAACCAAAGTGATAGTTGTCCTCGCAGATTGTGTGCCATATTTTGGGAGAGGTAGTGCCATGCATAGTGCATGACACTACATCTCCTATGCAACATAATTGGGCCGGCACGTCCAGGAAGGTACCTCTCGTGCTCATAACACCTCTGTAAAGTGACATTTTCAGTGTCGCGTTTCGTGCGGTTTGTGAGTGGCCCATTGAGGGGCGAGGGAGGAGGGCAACGCATCAGCGTAGTAGTGATGTGGATGTTCATGGGCGTCGGTATATATATATACGTACGTACGTCGTAGCACGACGTACGTACGCGTACGCGCGACGTAGAATGACGGCGCTGGCTGAGTTGCTGTCGTTCACGCCTCATGCCGCACCTCCCCTGAGACCGTAAATGTATGCGCATTGTAAGTTAAAGGTTCACGTAAACGGCGCGAGCTACAATTATTTATACTTATCTGAAGGTGTGGTATGTTTCGTAGTTCAGGCACGTGAATTCAGAGCATGTGTTGTAGTTTAAATTGATAAAATCTGCTAAAATTTAAGCAATACGTTTTTTGACACTGATAGGTATACAATTAGGTTTGTATACATATTGCTAGCTACGCCCCGCGGTTTTTTCCGTGTAACTACGATTAAGCGTGTAATATATAGTTTATTATGGACTGTAGTTACGCGAATAACTTAGGGGTAGGAAAAAAAGATAGCCGATTCACATGTGTACTGAGTATGCATATAAAATAGATAGCCGATTCACATGTGTACTGAGTATGCATATAAAAAGATAGCCGATTCACATGTGTACTGAGTATGCATATAAAATGTCGCGAAAATCGGTAAAACCGTTTCGGAGGAGTAAGGTAACTAACATTGTGACACGAAAATTTTATTATAGATTTTATTAAGATATAACGAAGTTCCCAAAAACTGCCTGTCTGTATGAGATCAATTTTCTCAAAATGTACTGTAAGTATTTTCATTCGGTTTATAGCACCGGATAGAGCGATTCCCAAATATAGGTTTTAGTGTATAATTTGTTAAAATGACAATATCGCCACTGTTATTCGCGAGCGAAACCGGGGCA
Organism: Eumaeus atala; assembly: GCA_017140195.1. NCBI lineage: Eukaryota > Metazoa > Arthropoda > Insecta > Lepidoptera > Lycaenidae > Eumaeus > Eumaeus atala. The sequence goes on along the minus strand of JAFELO010000288.1, from coordinate 232,190 downwards.
GATCTCTAATCATCGTTAAAGATTTTGCCAACTCAATTAGACTGCAATGCGTCGCGCATTGCTGCCGAAATGAGTTGATAATTGAGATGAATTGAGTCGGCACTATAAGAGAGGAACTTCTCGCTCACATACTATTGCCTGAAGGGACTACTATGCCGTCGGATTTCGTGTGATTTTTGAATTTCCAGTGGCCAATTTGGAGGGGGAAGAGGGAGGGAGACATACACAGCAAATACCTAAATTAGGTGTGGGCATTCATGCTTCTACACGCATGAATACACACAAACACACACATAGACATATACACACTGCTGTCATCTCAGCTGCACAGAGTTGGCTGTACTGAATATGGCTGAAATACCGATAACGTGTACATACAATTTACTCTAGGACGTAGTCTCACTGGTTACTTAACATTTTAATTTTTACCTATAATGTCTAAGAATTACACCAACAAACAGGACTTTCAATGATTAAAAACGCATTTTTTTTCTACATATGGGGGCAAACAAAAATTGAAGCCTTATGACAATGTGTATTGGATTGTTTACTGGTATTTGTGTTTATATCTTTTTGCCTGTGTAATGTATCATCATTCCTCCCAAACGGACTGTCCAGTTTGGTGGACCTATTTTGTGTGTCCTATATGTAGAAAGAACTGTGTGTACGTGATTGTTTATCTGTGGTGTGATGCGCACAGTACACAATCCCCGCACTACAGCGCGAGGCGTCGCGCGCGTGCATGGTGTGCGGCGCACCCGCGGACGCCTTCTGCGCACGCTGCGGCGTCGCGCCCTACTGCGGCGCGCGTTGCCAACGCACCGACTGGAATCGCCGCCATCGCGCCGTTTGCCACAACCTGGCACGGTGAGTGCGCTTAATATATTTTCCAGGTGTAGTAGGCAAAGTTTACTTTGATCGGATTCATGAATTTTAGAAGTCATCCATGACACCCTAGAACCTAGATGGACATAAAATACTTTTATTAGACTTAGATAAAGTAGTGATTTTTCATATAGTTTATGGGTGTGCATCCTTACAGCGGACAAATGGAAACGCACAATCTACACGAAACGCGAACAGTTACCACCATTATGTGGCGGTTGCAAGCGTTAGGTTAAATTCCGCAACGTAGTAGTCACTTGTAGTGCAATACACACTTAATTTAAATAATATCCCCGTCTATTAGGATTTGCGAGGGAATAAAATAATGCTTTGTGTGACTATTAAATTGACTTCGTTCTCGTTTTAGTATGAACAATAATAACGACGCTACTTCAACCGAAAATAAAAAAAACGAAGCCGATGTGAAGTAAGTACATTTAACCCTACTGCGTCCGAGGGCAATGTTTTTGAGAGTTATTTAATAAACATTGAGTGGGTTATCAATATGTAATGTTCTAAACGTTGCTTCCAAAAAATATTTTAATCTTAACTAAAAAAGATATAAAGCAAAGAAGAAAATAGAACAAAAACCCCTGCTGGAAAGAAAAAACGGCAAAGACGAAGTCGAACTCGCATATGAAGGGTTCCGTAGCAGCAAACCAAAAAAAACCGCATATCCCCCTAACTACAAAATCGATCACCTTCAAACCAATGTTCGTTTGAAGATTTCATTGAATCCTGTTATCAGTTTTTTTACAATATTCCTCTGGGTAGTACAATAGTTACAGCACACACACATTTTGCCACTTTATTATTTATATCTCGCTAAGAATAGTACTATAAAAAAATTAAGAGGTAGTGCCGTGCTGCATTGCAGCTGAATTGGGCCCGCACGACCGTGGAGGTACATTTCGCTCACATGATACCGGCTTAAAGTGACATCTCAGGTGATGCGTTTCATGCGGTTTGTGAGGAGCCAGTGGCCCATTGGACGTGGAAGTCGTGGGCGCCGGTAGTCGTAAAAGGGTTCCAATTTCTCGTTTGGCTCCCTGTATTATAAAAAAACTCAGAAAATTATATACCATTCAGAAAGAACTATTCAATGATACCTCACACGGCTATGCCCTGTCAAAATGTCATCCCTCAGCTACATGCATTACAACGCCACTGCTATACATTGCCCCTATCAAGACACCTTCACTGTTCAGCATACCTCCTGCGCAGCCGCTCCGCCGTCCGCACGCGCCGAGCAGGTCCCACGAGCAGCCCCTGAGAGACCAGGGCAGTGAAGACAACGACTCGCTTAAGGTATTCCGTCCTAGGAAGATCCGCGAGGCTATTAAAATTAAAAAACATCCATATTTCAACAGAGAAGATGGCTGGGTGCTTCCTTCTGCGTGGGACCCAGTTATAAAAACAATAAATCAAAATACAAACGTAACGCCTCGCAGCTGCATGATACAGTAAGCTCTTGCTGCGTTAATCGGATCAACTAATTCATTATATGAAATGTTCGGGCACTTAATAAGCTTATGACATCAGGATTGACACCCTTGATCATGGTAGCCGTATAGCTTCTGAAACGTCAGGATTGTAAAATACTTAATAAGCTGCGATAAAATACTTAATAAGCCGCGATAAAATACTTAAAAAGCCGCGATAAAATACGACAAAGTAGTTTTATTGTAATGAGTAACATTCTCGTAAACTTAAGACAACAACATTTACAGGTCCCTCCTCACTCGATCCCATAATGGACCGACAGACTCACAAAGTCCATGTAATGTAACAGCCTAGAAACGTAGCTTAGGAACACTATTTTAGAGAGAATTATCTTAATCATTTTGGGTGACAAAAATTATGAAACTCGCGTCATCGTCACGTGACTATTGCTCGTCACTGAAGACTGCGCCGCGTAGCTGCGTTACAGATACGGTTTTAAGTTTTCACTTCTGTCCACGTAGCACTCAGTCCTTTGCCTCTCAATGTTATACTCTTAATACAACATGACACGAGGACCCTTGTCATCTCAGTTCGTCGGTGAGCATGGTTGCTGTAAAGCTCCTGAAACGTTGTGCCAGTTAAATAATGAAATAAACCACGATAAAATCCGCAAGAGTAGTAATACTACAAGTATTGTAATTTATAGAAGGATTATCTATTTCTAATGACTATCTAACTATGTGTCGTTTAATTTAAATAAATGGTTTTGGTGTTTTCTGTAAAATGAGTTAGGTGCTATATATTTTTGTGCAGAAAAATCAACCGCGTGAATCGAGAGGTGCAGGACAGCGGAGTAGACCGCAGCAAAACAATAGAAACCATCCAAGGAACAACAACCAGAGCGGGCGACAGAACGGGCGAGCGAGCGACAGGGTTGCAGACGAAGAAGAGAGTTTGGAGAGTAAGAGCTTACCCTTACCAGCACAATCGTTTCAAAAAGCATAGACGTAATGCCATGATGCATTGCAGCCAATCTGGACCAGCGAGGGAGGTACCTCTCGCTCACATAAAACCGTCGAAAAATGACAGCTATGTTGTCGTGTTTCTTGCTTTTTCTTCCCTTTTGCAGAGTGGAGAAGAGGAGTGCAACGCATCTAAATAACAATAATGCGGATGTCTATGGGCGTCCGCAGTAGTCAGAAGACTGAATTCTCGTTTGCCTCTTTATTCTATAAAAATGCAGAGAAAGAGTAGTAATTTAGTATAACATAATGTTAATATAATAAAATTTAATAAATTTAACAAAATGTATAGTGCAACGCATCTACATAACAATAACGCGGAAGACTATGGGCGTCCGCAGTAGTCAGAAGACTCTGAATCCACGTTTGCCCCATTATTCTATAAAAATGCAGAGAAAGAGTAGTAATTTAGTTTAATATAATCTAGTGAAATTAACTAAATGAAATTCGGGTAAAGTTAATTGTGTTGATCATGACCAAGAAATTGGCATGCCAATGTTAGAACACATGATATCATCGGGGCGCTCAAACACAAGACGCTGCTAAAATATCCTTAAGAACCTTTAGAACCACTTGGTAAAGTTAATTGTGTTGATCATGACCAAGAAATTGGCATGCCAATGTTAGAACACATGATATCATCGGGGCGCTCAAACACAAGACGCTGCTAAAATATCCTTAAGAACCTTTAGAACCACTTTTTTTTTTTGGTGACTAAGGGGAATGCATTTACGCATTTTACCTGGGAGCCCGGGTAGACCCCCAGATCTATGTTGGACTCGGCCATTGGGTAGCAATACCAACTAAACCCCTACGGGAGCCATCAGCCGCTATAAGTGGAGGGTCCCGGATCTGCAGGCAACAGGACCCCTCCAGCGACAGGCTGGCCTCGGCGAAAAGGCCAGACTTCACCTCCTCGGAGACTGTCCGGCTACTCTAAGATAGTCCCCACGACGCCGTGTCTTTGGAAGTGGACCGGGTTCCCATCCCGCCCCGACACGGAACACAGGGGCACTACTGAAGGCGCTGCAGATAGCGCCTCTTTCGTACCCACATTCGTCGTCGGCGGGGGGAGGCCGCGTCGGCAGCCTCCTCTCTCACCAGCTCGCACGATAACAACCACCATTGGTCCATTTGCTCCTTCACAGCCGCATGAAACACGCGAAAATAGCGTCATAATCCATCCATCTACACATACTACATACATCTCGTCCCAACCGCGTGTAGTGAACACGCGGTTGGGACGAGATGTATTCCCCACTGTGACAATAAAGTAAACGCCAGTAACCGCGTAAGACTGGAACCAGCTGCATCCTGTATTTCTGATCCGATACAACTTAGGGTTTTAAAGAAAAGAGCGTACCTATTCTGTAAAGGCCGGCAATATTTGTTGTATGGTAGCCCCATCTAAACACAAATTTTATTGTGCTTTCAATATTTGTTGTTATAGCGACAACAGAAACAAAATCGGTGAAACTGTAGCCGTCCAGCTATCAAAGATCATGAGGTCCACCCGTCACAGACGACGGACAGCAGTAAAAGAGTCTCGTTTTTAGCGTTGGGTACAGAACCCTCGTATTTTTGCCTTGCATATCATATATAAATATATCCTCGCGCAAATTCCATTATATTATTTTAATTATCTCACAGGGGCAATATTATGGACAAGCCACACTGCTGGTAGAAATGATAACCGTTGGTAAAGAAAGGTTCTCGAATGGCGGCCCCGCACCGGTAGACGGTGTGTGGGACGGCCTCCAACCCGGTTTACTGACGACTTGTGCCGGGGACCCCATGAATGCAAGTGGCTAGTGGACGTGACCTATGCCGCTCTATGGAGGAGGCCTATGGCCAGTAGTGGACGTCCGACTGGTGATGATGATGAATTATCTCATTATCTCGTCATCGGCCCGATGGCATAGAGTAATCATTAATAATAGCAAATAAAAATCATTCATACTCCAGCACCAAAGCCTCAGACACCCCAGCCGAAAAAACCTCAAAAAGCCCCGCCAGCCAAACAGGAAGCTTCTGTGGTGAAATCTGTAGCCGCCGCAGCGAAGCCTCTACCGGCAGTGCAGCCCGAGCCGGCTCCAGTAGCGGTGGTAGCTGAGGCTCCCACACCACAGCCGGTGCAGGAGCCTGCGCCAAGGGCGGTCAACCAGGCGACCCCCGTGCTACCCCCTGGCAGCGTCGCCAGTGTCACACCGGAACGGAAAATGACACCTAAGCAGTGAGTCATAGATTTTAAGGGGAGTCTTATCAGTGGCGCAGAAATGGTCGTTTTCTTAATACCAAAAGCGTAAGCCTCATGAGGAGTACCAAGGCCCATAGACAGACGCACATTTGTCCTACAGATACGTTTCCTCCTTCCCTCCAATCAGCCACCGGATACTAACAAACCGCTCGAAATGCATAAAGTGACAGCTATGCCGTATCACACACTTTATGAGGGTATCATGTGAGCGAGAGGCACCTCCCCGGTCGTGCTGGTCCAAATCGGCTGGAATGCGGCACGGTTTTCGTCATCACCAGCCAAACGTCCACTAATTGACGTAGGCTCTATCAAATACTGAAACTAATGTTCCACTAGCAAACATATCTTCTATACTCTTTCTTAAAGTTGTCAACTTGTTGCAGATATCTGCCACAAACGCTGCCCATCGGCTCCACGCTGATACTGTCTGTGGAGGCTAAAGCCAACACGAAGAGACCAGGGTTTGTGTGCCTGGCGATGCATGAGTCCTCGGCAGACTTGTACCAGATGCTCTGCGAGGAGTACGGACAGGAGTGCGAGGCAATCACTGAAAAATATAAGTAAGTTTTAAACTACTTTTAGTTGTGTTTATTGCATACATGTATAAATGAGTACTTGAGACTGCTATAAACATCGGCAGGTCGAGGTGTCATGTAGACGCGGTGCCCCAATTCACGCCATCTCACCAGTGGGCCAGAGTGATTCTACAAGGATTCTGATTTACTATTCGAATTTACTCATTTTATCATCAATCATCTTCTTATCGACCAAGTTGGATCATAGTCAGTTTTAAATAAAAATACTTTAATTTTAACTTTATTCGTCTGTTCCAGGCCTACAACAGGAAAAATCTTTTCGTACCTGAACCCAGAGGACGGTGCGTGGTACCGCGCGCGCTGCCTGTCGGCGACCACGGCAGCGTTCATCGACAGCGGCTCCATCGTCACCACCGTGCCTGACAACTGCAGGAGGCTGCCCACCAAGTACAACGACATCGTGGAGTTCTGTTGTCAATTAGACGCGAAGGGGATACAGGTAACACACATATAGAAATTACCTTCTCACATCCAAAGGGCCACCGGCTACTCACAAATTGCACAAAACGCGATTGCAATATAACTGTCTCTTGAATAAAAAGTGGTGGTATCAATTGAGCGAGAGGCACCTTTTCCGGTTGTGCCGGCCTAATTCGCCTACAATGCAGCATGGCACTATCTCTTGGTAAAAAATCTGATGACTACCGACGTCCATAAACATCCGAATATGGGTTGTGCAGACTAATTGCCCTCTTCCTGCCTTTCCCAACAACTACTACCGGTAATTCACAAACCGACACGAGTCGCTTTGCGGCAGTACAGCGTGAGCTAGAAGCTCGTAGATTAAGAGCATTATTGTTGTGATATTTTGTTTAATCAGGTGGGGGATCAGTTGAGCTGCGAGCTGATTGAGCAGCTGCCGCAGAGCTACAGGGTGTCGCTGACGGGGGAGGAGATCAAGGCGGGAGAGCTGTTCCGCTGGCTGCCGACAGTAGAGATGCCGCAGACGGCGGCTGTTGGTAAGGGAATGTTACACGGACCAGAGGCCAAGTAGCAGAGGAGCAGTCAGTTAGTAGAAAAGGAAATCTACTAAGAGGATTGCAGCGGCAATGCGCCGGCACAACCGGGCAGGTACCTCTCGCTCACATGATATAACATCAAAAATAAGTAAAGTAACATCTTTGGTGTCGCGTTTGTAAGTAGCCAGTGATCAGAACGGAGAGGTGAAAACCATGCCATGCCGCATCGGCGTAGTAATTATGCTCTAATTCTTGGTTTTCCGCCTATATTATAATTAAATTAAACTCGCGTTATCGTCCTGCAGGCTCGCACGAGTTGTAAACGACAAAAGCGCAGCAAATTCCTGTCTCACAACTTCCTCCAGCTAGACCGGCACCAGAGACATAACATTAACGAGTATAACTTTATTACAGTATTATATTAATTTATTGCTTATGTCCTGGGTGCAGTGTTACCGGAGGTGACACGGCCTGAGGTGACGCCCGGCGCCGTGGTGCTAGTGGAGGGAGACGCGGAGCGCTGCTTCGTGCGCGCCGCAAGTGCGAGTGCGCAGCGCAGCTTCGACCAGGTGTTGCAGGAGGTGCTGCTGCGCGGGCTGCAGGGGCGACGTGAGTCTAACAGTAGTTGTAACGGTGGCGTCGGAGATGATTCATCTATTACGAAACATATCAACATATACATAACATAGCGACTGCTTATTTTCGGTGCGTCGGTAGCCATCAAAAGGGTCGTTGCCAAAAAATGCCATGAGCAATCGTCGTTTGCTCCCTTATTCTATGAAAAAAAATAATGAACAAAATACTACCATTGTAATTTCTATGTTACATGTGCTATGTTCTCTGCCTACCGTTAGGGAGCGTGCGTGAAGCTGTGTTATGTGCTTTTTAATTGCTGACTCAATAAACTATCAACTGTTTCACCTGCACACCTTTCGGTACAAACGTACAACCTCTATTTTCCCAAATTTTCAAAAATCCTCATAGGTACTTGCACTGAGCAACATACGAGCGAAATTTTAGCTTGTTGCATTGAATTGCTGGTAATATCCAGCTATTTTTTATTGTCTTGTCAGTCAGTACCCAGTTACGCAGGAATGACATATATTAGTAAGTATTTAAATTCCTAGGCCGTATTAATTATCATAATTCACAATCCTAATGAGACTGAAGCCTAGAAGTGGTCTGTTTGTTTCTCAGTTGTCCAACTGAAGGAGCCACCGCAGAAGGGTGATGTCGTGGTAGGCAAGTTCACGGACGGCCACCACTACCGAGCGCTGTGCAAGAGGACCAACGTCAAACAGAACAAGTACATGCTTGAGTACATTGAGTATGGTGAGTTTATTTTTTCATAAAGAGCATACATTTTTCATAGAATAGACTTATTTTTGTTTACAACAAAATAAGATATGACATGTTATTATATCTTATATTTTGTAAACCTAGGTATAGGTTTAGATTAATGGAGTAAATTTTTACGATGCGCGCGCATACCCGTCACCCAGAAATTAGCTATGGTTAATGGGGTCAAAATTAATAAAACTTTCAATCGATTAAATATGTTAGTTTTATTGTAGCTACGTTTCATCTACAATCGTAGAATAAGGCGAAGGATACATTTTTTTAAATCTTGTTACGCCAAAGAAGAATAACTTCTAATGCGTATACACACACTTTTATACTTTTATATGCGTATACACAACTTTGACGAGACTCATAATTTGATTACCAGGTAACATAGAGATAGGGCGCTTGGAGGACCTGTTCGAATGCCCCCCCGAGCTGACCCTCGCGGCCGAGCCGACGGTGGTATCCCTGGTGAAGCTGCGGCTCTCCTGCACGAGCCTGTCCGCGCCCGCCGCCTGCTACCTCGAGCAGCTGAGGGACGATGGCGTTGAACTTACTCTGGTAAACATTTGAAGGTTACGCTTGAACTAGGTACGTCCCGCGGCTCTTACGGGCCTGAAATTATGTTGTGGAAACGAAGAAAAACTTCATCAATTGCCGGAAACTACCTAACCGGACTAGGTAGGTGTCTGACCCCCCCCCTACTCTCCCGTTAATGGGAGGGATGCATCCCGAAATGAGAACTAATTAGCTAATATATTATTGGTTTTCCTTAAACAAGCCTAATATGATGTATAAAGGTGGATGTTAATTTTTTATTACAATAGGTCCATACATCATTGAATTGCTGCCTATCATGTTTTATAAATGATTCAAATTTGTTACAATACCTAACGTTAATTACGTGAAGTGGGCGCTCTGGTACAGTGTGTGACGTACTGATGTGTATCGAGTCGGTGAAAGGGGAACGGGCAGCGGCTTCACATTACAATGTGACTGCTCATTCGGCCATCGGTCGTCACTATTGCTTGTTATCTAATGTAACGTCTTTATTCTCTAGTCGCTGGCCGACGGTTCCTCATCCGGCTCCAGCGGCTGCGAGGTGTGCTTGGCCGTGACTAAGGGCGGCGTGTCGGTGAACAAGCGGCTGGACGAGCTCAGCACGCCGCAGTGGAAGCGGCTGCAGCAGATGGGGGTGGATGTAGTCGGTGAGTCTCATTAGCTCACAGATTGCACCTCTAGCATCCACGGAGATCCCGTTAAGGTTAAGTGAACAGGCACATGGCACGTTAGTTTCAATATACATAAAACGTGCATACACACACTTGTCTGACTTGTAGCGATTGTATCCACTTCGCAATAATTCAGGTTTATAAAAAAAAAGTAAGTTCAATATTTTCAATAAAACAGCACATCTAAAATAAATAAGTGAAAATAACTCGTGTCATATTCACGGCCCGTTGTCTTGGTTACAATATCTTTAACCTAGGCTGTCAAGGACAGTATTGTTCTTGTAACGTGAGTGTATTTCTTCACTTCCTACAGAGTTGAGATGTGACTCACATGTTAATCCGCGTGATGTGAAGTGTCGTCAAATGGGTCTAACTACTACGTCACTAACGCTACTACTATGTCACTAACGCGACTTACACCGGACGCACTAAATTGCACATCTGTTAAGATCTCTACACAGTCTGTCTCGCGATGTCAGCTGTGGCAGCTGAGTCGGTACGGTACATGAGATGTGGACAACTTGGGTGTGTACCTCTGTGATGTGTAATATTTTTTTTCTCTCTCTTTTTGATCGGTTAGGTTATTAACACACCATCTACTTTTTTACTTTTCTCTATTTAATGTTCGGTATATCTTTCTACTTGATCTTATACCACTTTTCACAAATGACTGACATCCGCCCACTGTACAGTCAGCTATCGCAGCAGCATTAAATGGCACTCAGTGACAAAACAAAGTGATTTTCTATACATTCATATTATTACTAATAACGGTCTTGAATAAAATATCAATTTATGTGCTTTACTGCACTTTTCCGCGACTTGATAGCCTTCACTAAATATTAAGGCATGAATTTCAAGCCCTACATAATGAATATACTGTATATGTTACACAAACTGGCCCATAGGGGGAGGTGTGGGAGGGAGTGTGCAAGGAGGGTAACGCATCGGCATAGTAATTATGTGGATGTTCATGAGCGTTGGTTGTCGTAAAAAGGCTTCTCTCTGTGTCTCTTTCTTTCTCATTTGCATCCGCAAATGAGAAAGGAAAGAGACATTAATAAAGTTCCATTCTATAAAAAAAGAAAATATTTTTTTTGGTTTCAACTTTGCCATGAACATTCCCTTGAAAACCTTACCGTTTTTTCGCGATCAAGTTTGCTAAGTTGTTTAATAGACGAGCAGAAGCACACAATCGCGTTCAGATATACCTAAAACACCATTCTATATCATTATCACGTTATCACGTGCCACACTCACACACACTCCAACCTAGTACTTTGTTCTTAGTTTATTTAATTTTTTACATAAAGCACAGAAAACATCTAAATATATTGTACGTTAAGAGCGGGATGACCTAGTATTGAACCTGGGGTCTCTTACAATAATAAGTTTATTATAAGGTTTAAGCTAACTTTAACCCTACTTAAGTAATCCTTATATAGCTTTCTAGTGTAAATATAAAGAAATAATCAGTTATAATATTAAACGATAAAATAAGCATATCTATGATAAAAGGCTGAGGGTCAATAAAAATGGGTGAACCGTTAGATAATACCACCCATCAATTGGTTAGTTACCCATTAATTAAGTTTTTTATTTATTAAATTATTACAATACTTATACAATATTTTCACAAAACCACTTACATGGTTTGATTGAGAAAAGAAACAGTTTCGCTTAGAACTATTTACGAAAAAAAAAACCAAAAGAAGAGTTTATGTTTAAGTTGGGCCAAAATTACACTTACTATCTACCAAAAATGGCTCAGTAGTTCCCGCGTCTATCGTGAATAAACATGAATTCTTTATATACAACACACACACACACACACACACACACACACACACACACACACACACACACACACACGCACACACACACGCTAACACACACGTACACACACATACACACGAACCTGTGTTCGTGCACAATATTGGATGCAGTACTACATTCTTGCATTCAACCTAAAGTAAGTTAAGCATATGTTTTTTGAGCTTGGAAGCAAATATAATTTTATATGGTTCCTGATTTATATCCACAGGCAAGGTATTTAGTAAATATGGAATTCTTTTGTCTAACGTTCGATCTCCGTAGTAGTTGCCTACTCTGGGTACCTCAAACTTGCCTTTGGACACATATATAATTCCATGAGTATGATTTACCAGTATCGGCCGTGACTTCTATGGCTGTTCACCAAAATTAGGTATTTATGTTTCATGCTGACGGGAAGTATGTTACACAGTCTAAATAGTTTACAGTAGTTATCTTTGCTGTAAAGATATTTTTAACTTTTTTATTGACAATTAGTTTAAGGAATCTTAATTGTAATTTTTCAACTTTCCGTAAATAGCTTTTAAATGTGAGTCCATAGCAGTCAAGTCCGTGATTCAATATAGACTCTATTAATGACTTATATAAACTTTTAAAGTACTGGCAGGAACTTTGTATTTTAGATGGTAAAACTTACATAACAGTAGCATTAGCTTATCACATAAATAGTTGACATGAGTTAGCAAAGAAAAATTACATCTATTCTCATCCCTAAGTAGGTAACACATTCAGTTTTTGTATGCATTTACAAGGACAATTTTTATAACTGTGGTTGATACAATTATAACTATGTGTAACCAGTGTTGGCTGCACATCTGATTCATTTGAGTGTAGGTAGGTGAAGTTGTTATATAAATTCTCTTGTCAGAGTTTAAGATTATGTTATTATCATGAGACCATTTCACTATCTGTAATTGCACAAGCTGACATATTTTTGCGAGAGCATTTTCTACTCGTAGTATACACATCATCTGCATACATATGCGCCGAGCTATGCCGTGGCACTTTGCACAGGCGGTTCACGTGCAGCATTTAGCACAAGGGAGCTCAGCACGATCCCTGAGGAACTCCACAGGGCACGTGGCTGGCGTCGCTTAGCTCATTGCCTACTTTTAACTGGTACAACCTCACTTTAAGGAAATCACGAAACCATTTTTATAATTGTCGTGTTGTCAATACCTTGCATCCCTGGGGTCTTGGGCTTTAGCCCAGTAATCACTTGGTAGATGCGCACACGTTCATAAAGCTGAGTCAACTTCATACCATTACGTTATAATAAATCAACTTTGCATAGGAACCTAAGAATCTTAATCTACGAAATGTTAACCATTGTCATCTATTTTCTCTTACTTGTTAAAAAGTAATACTTGACTGGCAGAACAAGTTAACATACAGTTGATGTAAAAAAACAACAATGACATAGTGTCTTTTTAAAAATCATTAACCATCCTCTTTCGTTCAATTTAACTTTACCTTATTTGTGTTTTTTTTTTTTACTTTGAACGAATAGCTATTCGTTTTATGATTTGTATACATTTATCTGTTGATGAAAAAACAGTATAATTGACAGCCAAAATAACCTTGACCTAAACTTGATGTACAAAAAAGGTAACTGACAATTTATTGTTATTATTTTGTTAAATATTTTTCTTTTTATATATTTTGTACACAATAAACGTTATTCCATTAATTAATTGTTTCAATCATTCATAATAATATGTGAAGATGTGACTGACGCATGCCGCATGTTTAACCCTTAATGTCAATATTCGTAATAAATTGTAAGGTTCTGTCTGCCCTGCAAAGGGTTGCCATAATATTGCGCTAGGGGAAAACACAATACAGTCAGACCTCGTGCCATGGAGACTAGCAACTATTATCATCCACTGCGTGCATATGAAGTGTATAAAAGCACGAACAGACACGCATGGTCAAGCGGCATTTTGCAAGTGGGTAAGTTTTGATTGGCCCCTTCTACTCACTTAGTGTGACACTGGAGATGTTAGGAGCTGTAATTAACTGCGACCAGCAGGACATTTTTGCCCTTTTTTTGACCTTTGCGCGCGGATGCTCCTGGACGCTGTTCCCATGCCTTACATAGCTCCCTATAGCCAGCGGTTCCTCCTGCCTAAAATGATCTCAATTTTCCTTAATTTCGAAGTATATTTTGTACATGAATGTTGTAACGCTTTCTTTGATTGAAATAGAAAAGTAAAATAGTTTAAAACCTTCAAAATTCACAAGATAATTAATTAACTTACAATATCGGGAGTGGATGGACGTACATGTCACAATCAGAATGTCTAATTCAAATACAAATAAATAAAAAGCTACGCCCAGGTAGAGTAAATTAATGCCCCCTGTGTCTGTGTCGGCAAGGCATATTTGTATTATAGTTGTGTTTAGGTATGTATTAACTTATAAAAGTTTTAAGCCATAAGTTGTGCAACTTAAAATGTTTAGTAGACATTTTATCTTTACACGCCACAAAGTGTGTGTTCGTATCCCACCGCTGCCACCATGTCGTATTGTTGTGTGAGGTGTGTGTACTAAGCGCGTTGATTGGGTACTCGGACAACTCAGTTCATTGCTCTGCTTATATAGATAAGGCGAGGGCATCACGCTACGTCTTATGACGTGGTAATGTGTCAGGTACTCAAAAACACATTAATAACATTTAAGATAGATGTTAAATCTGTCAGACAATTATTCCTGTAAAAATTGTAAAGTTTCAAAAATAGAACAGTTGTAGTGTTAGAGGTGTTTTCGCTGTTTCAGTTTCTTTGCCAAAGAGAAAGTTTATTTCAAGAGAAGCAAGGCGTATTTTTATGCCAATCTAAACTTTATTGTTTATAACAGTTATTAATACTTATAAACAGATAATTTAAAAAACTGCCGGGCCTGCAGGCTGAACTGACTCTGCGCAAAATATGGACTTCAACGAACAATTATGTTCTCGTGTGGTTTAGAAGATGTGTGGACAGCAGCGCCGCCAACCGGTTCCGAAATGTGTATTGAAAAAACACAGGAATCCATTAAAAGACAGGCCTTCCTCATAGAGCGCCACAGGTCACGGCCACGAGCCTCTTGCATCCAGCGGCTCCCCGCTACCTTAACCAAGTCATCAGTCCGCCGGGTAGGGGGCCATCCGGCACATATAGAATATATACACATTGGTGTTTAGAAGTTGCACATGTATAGCAGAATTGTAATATCAACATATATAGATAGACATAACAGATAACATTTCTACAAAGTGTTAGACTAGCAGCTCAATATACACGCATAACAGGAATACTCCGATCCTATTTCTTATAGCATGTTGGTACATAAGCTATAGCTTATCTTCCTCAGGAAATGGCCTATCTGACACAATTGAATTTTACGCGAAATCTCTGGGAATTTTATCTGGTAAATTAAGGGTTTGGTTTAGATGTATTGACAAAGAACTTATTTTAAGGGATTTTTTTTAAATTATTATTTAATGAATTGGGAAATACATATTAATGTTATCGATAAAAATATAAATATTTTTGCGAATGTCGTGTTTTCGAACTTAATAATCTGAACACAAATTATCGATATAAGAACAATCTACCACGATACACCCGCACGCACGATATTAAACGAGACTTTTATGATACGCGCTACTCTTATGATACTGATGGGCATACAATATTGGCAGCAATTGAGCCCATCATGCTGACCGATCCGCGGCTGCGGTATCTGGATCTGCCGGCAGCCGGCTGCGAGGTGGAGGTGCTGGACGCCAGCATGCTGGACGACGGCTTGCTATCAGCCTGCCCAGCCAACCACCCCGACATCGCCCGCGTCTTCAACGAGCTGAGCAAACAGGTAACAAATACAAAAATCAACTAGATTATGCCAACAAATATCGCTATTTGCATAATTACTAGCGGCTTCAAAAATAGAGGTTGTGCATAAATATCAGCAGCAGCTGCAAGATTAGTGATTGTTGCATAAATATGACCAGGCGTGGTTCCAAGTCGCTGAAGAGCTGCAGGATAGGATGAGACATAGCATTGCAAATGCGACCAGACTGGGATGGAGTACGACTAAATAAACTGAGTTATCAGTAGCTCTACACCATGGTCTTGTCGTGGTACCGGGGCTCAATAACCTGGGGTGAATCCAGGCGAAGCCAATTGAACCGAGGAGGATCCTTTTTGCGCCCCCCTTATAAGGAAGGTGCTAAACAGCAGGAGTACGAGGCGCTCTTAGTACCCCTCTTATAAGAAAATAGACAAAAGAGTAACAGGAGGTGGCGATTTTGCGCACGGGGCAAGGTGCGTGGATGGATCCTCACCACATTGCACCAAAGGTGGTGGGGTTGTCCTGTGATGCAAGGCAACCCTGCTGCGGAGGAGGTGGTCCCTTTTGGGACTAGCTAGCCGTTGAGGTGCCCTGATGACTTGTTGTTCTGGTGGACCTCACCAAAACAGCACTAATGGCACTCGCGGTGGTTTTGTGGATATTCGGCACTGCAGCGAGCACCACACACCACACACCACTCGACCTCACCCAGGGCCGGTGATGGCGCGTACGTGCGTTTCCCCGCGTGAACAAAAAAAAAGTTTCAGTAGCTATTAGTCATAAATGCATACATTACATCTGAACCGGTGACAGGCGGTTTTAGTTGCTTATACGACTAGGCGAGGCTTGGGCGCAATTCGCGCGCTGAGGTTTCCGGAAGGTGGGCATAGAGCTAGTTCCAAGCAGGTGAGATTAAAATACTGCTCGTTGCATAAATACGAGGACATCGTGTTGAACGGCGCGAGATGTGGCCACACTGCCCCTCCAGCGTGGCCAGCGTGTTTGACTAGCTGAGCGTACAGGAGAGGACTATTGGATTTTACGTAAGCGTAGGAAGACCAACGAGCGTCGGTACCATTTTGTGATTAGTCAGCAAACACGGTTAAGATGATTCGTTTGCCCTTAGCATACGCGGTTAAGGAGATTCGTAGCCCTTTTTCACCCATCCCCTCATGGACCACCGGCAACTCGAAAACTGGACGTAAAGCTATAGCAGCGACTACTTTTCAGACGGCAACACGTGAGCGCGTACCTGCCCCGTCTTACCGTCCAGGTTCGGCTGTACTGCAGCAATGGCCCCGTTGGTGAATGTTTTCAGATGGCGGAGTATTGCTCCAGCGACATCGGCAGCGACCCGTACCTGCCCAGGCTCGAGGAGACTTGCATCGCTCACTGTAAGCACAGTAAGTGCACTCTTTTTGAGGGCTTCGTAACGCAAAAGGAAAAACATAACCCTTATAACATCAATTTGGTATGTGTTTATGCGTCTTTAAAGGAAACTAAAAGTTACCGGTGGCCAGGAATCATGTAAATCAATCCATTTCATCATTTAGTTTACTCTATTAATTGTTTGTTTATTATTTTTGTATGAATCGGAAAGGTCTCTGTGACAGATGGGTGAGAGAGAGATTGCCCTCCGTCTCACCCCTGGGCGTTCGCTGAAAATCGGTGGCGGTGAATCTAAACTCTCCGTCGTACGCCGAGTGACATCCCACTCTGTGCTCCTCACGCCGCACTGCTGTGCAGATAACAATTTATTATATCTAAGTGCCCACTGTATTTGATTTTCTTTTTTATTTTCTATGTGTTATTTTGTCTATGTTGTTGTGAATCAGAGAAAAAATGTATTTCTATACTATATCAAGACTGTACGGGAAAAAAGTGTCAACGCTCATAAAAAATTTCAATAAAAAACCGCGCCTTCCGCAGCGGGCCGGTGGATGCGCGCGGTGGTGTGCGCGCAAGAAGGTGGGGCGGGGGGTGGCAGCGTGCGCGTGTGCTTCCTAGACACAGGCGGGATGCGCGACGTGTCTGTGACGCGGCTGCGCAAGATGCTGCCAGACTTCCTGCACCTGCCCGTGCTGTCAAGCCTGCTGGACGTGCGCGGTGAGTGTAGCCAGCACGGGATGTCGGATCAGCAAATAAGTGTTGAAGCATTTATACGCGGCGATAATGGAAAGATTTAGACATTTAAGTTTACATTAACCCACATGTAGCAGAAAACATTATAAATGTATAAAATGGGAATAGTCCCTATCGCTCACATCTGCGTAAAGGCGGTATGAGGGCGCTCGGCCAGCCGCCGCCGTCCTTTTAATAATGACTGTTCGCACGAGAAGGGACTTCGTTCGAAAAATATATATTGCAGGTTAAATGTGATTTTTTTGGTTTTTGGGCTCTAAACAGTCACATTTTCTGGTATG
>JAFELO010000288.1:185466-214239 GCA_017140195.1 Eumaeus atala | reverse complement strand
AGGGCGCTCGGCCAGCCGCCGCCGTCTTTTTAATAATGACTGTTCGCACGAGAAGGGACTTCGTTCGAAAAATATATATTGCAGGTTAAATGTGTCTTTTTTGGTTTTTGGGCTCTAAACAGTCACATTTTCTGGTATGGCCGATTGGCTTCCAATGAGCACTACTTAAATAAACACGTTTCTAGGTTTCCCGAAGGAGCCGACTCAGGAGATGCTCGCCAAAGCCAGGGAATACCTGAAGCTCACCGACAACCGCGGCACGCTCACGCTCACCAAATGTGTGAAGGAGGACGCGGCCGTCTACAACGTGGAGGCGCCGGACCTGCTGAGGGCTATGGGGCTGTAGACAGGAATAGCCAGACAGATACAGGAGCAGACGGGTAGACAGGATAAAGTAGACATTAAAAAATTATAAAAAAACCGCCCCCACCCCTATGATCTTTTTTTTACATTTAAGTACAGTTATCATCTTAGTTTTCCGAGGCCCCAATGACCTTACAATTTACAGTCTTAGTTATGTTTGTAGTTTTCTGCTAATGAATATAATTGAGGTGATATGAAAAAAAATAGGGATTCTTCGCGTGAAACAGCCATCGAGCGTAACACCAGCGTATTGATTTATAGCGCTCACGTCTCTCACGCATGTTTCTGTAACGCTTAAACTACTGTCGCGTTTTGACATTCAATTTCATTTTGACCATCGGCTGGCTCCGTTAGTAACGTGGCGGTTACGCCAGAGGTCGCACGTTCGAATGCCGCCTAGGTCATGGATGTTTGTATATGTATTACAAGTATTTCTATAATAAAAATCTTAAATATATAAAATTTCTTAAATTTATAAGAATATTAACATATCTGTTGTGTAACACCCGTAACACAAGTCCTTACAGCCCTTACACAGGACTAGGCTAACGTGGTGAGATAAGTCCACAGATATTTTTATTATTATATTATCACTTTTATTAGTCTTTCCAATCGACTAACCAAGTTTTACTAAATATATTAGGGGTGCCCAACCGGTCGGCGCTGATATTGTTCTCATTTATAATTTCAAAACCTTTGTAATTAGTAGTCAAGACACCGCTAAGTGTTTTTGTGATTCGCGTGGTCACGGGAGGAAGCTTCTGAAATACGGATGTTTTGTCTCACGGACGCGAGCGAGCTCCACTTGTTGTGACGTGTACATATACACATATCTCTTTCTATTCTATTTCTACGGCACGGTCCGTAACTCACTGCACCTCGAGTGTGAGTTTAGGAACGATTTACTTCACTAACGCGTTTCCGTTTAGTCTACCAAAATGTATGAAGTTTTCGTCAGCGCCTCTAGCGGATAGTACAACAACTAACACTATGAGTTTCGTGTATCGTTTACGCTAACTTTTTCGTCAAGCTTGAATGTAACGTAACGTTTGAGTTAGTAGATTTTTGACATAAATTCGAATGTCAGTTGTTATTTTATAGTTAACCAACTAATTATATATGCGCTAACGTAGTAGTAACTAAAAAAAGTTTTTTTACAATATGTGGCATGGGGCAGCGTATAATTACTTTCCTTGGAAAAAATCCGAGATACCCTTAACGCACTAGATTGTCTAAGTGAAACGGAACTTTGAATTAGATATCGCCTATGCAAAGACCTTATGTAAGGCAACTTCGTACGCATAAACACACCTTTAAAACTTCACTTTCTGTCTCACAAAGTTCACCAACTGTTCAAATTGTGTGTTGCTCGTTTTCATTGTTTTTAAACTTGTACCTTATGTACAAGTTTAAAAATATACTTAAGAATCTAAGCGTCCCTAGTAACATGATGCTGTCACTTTGTCTCATTTGTTCTATATGCTCAAAGCGAAACAGGGATAGCTTATTCATGTAAGTCTAATTCGCTTAAACTAAATAACACTCCAGCCCCTAGGTTATGGCATATGCAAAAATTTTAAAATGATCGTGCTAACACAACTATACTACTCTTAAAGTGAGCAAACGAATAAGTTTATAGTTGATATTTATGGAACTTACACTCGCGCCTGATACGTGTACTAAAAAGTTTGAGTTGTCTCCATTAACGCTACAGTTGCGTCTCGCTGTTTTATAAATGAAACTCACTTTCATGGTGCTGAATGTATAATTATAGAATATAGAACTAATATATATAGAATAATTATAGAAACAAGTTTTCTATGCGGCCGTGTTTTTCCTTTTTTTATTCGGCAATTCGGTATCCGTTTAAACGGCAATGTGTATGTGATATTGACAAAAGTGTTTATAAAGTAGATATAAGTTTATATCAATATTTTTATTATCAATTTATAGAAAAATTAACGTAAGTAATTACTAGGACGCTAGCTGACCCGCCTGCTTCGCCGGATTAGGTGAACTATCCTTATAAAGTACTTACGGGTATGCTAAATAGATACAAGTCGATTCTCAGATCAACTTGAATGTGCATATAAAATTTGGTACAGATTGGTAAAGCCGTTTCGGAGGAGTGAGGTAACTAACGTGACACGAGAATTTTGCATATATAATATGTTGAGCGTTCCTAAAGTTCCTTGTTGTTGTTTAGGCGGGCCCTAGGCGTTTAATTGTATTGTGCGATATTACAAATTGTGCACCATAACCGTTTTAGGGTTAACATTAAATATTGTGCAATGATGACTTGTGTTCAAGTTTCAGTTCGTTTAACATATATTGTGCAAAATACTCTATCGTCTAGAGACTGCCTTAAAATGGACAGGCCACGGTCGTACAACCGATAACCGTTCTGGAAGGATTCTCGAGTCGTAGTTACTAATTGGTTCGGGTCTTTACAGTGTTGTCAATGGATTTCTGAATCAATACAGAACTATACGTAGTGCTGACGCAAAACATAGAAAATCTGTCCCTACAAACATGTTTTTTTTTCTATCCGACATTTTCTTTTGAGGATTTCTATATTAGGCTTTGAATATCCAATCCCGTTGGAGAGTTTGAGGGAAGTACGCACAAACTGGACAATTTTACCAATGTGGTTGAAATTTAGATTTTGGGTCTTCGCGTGTTACGTCTACTTCTATTAACCTCTCAATTTTGCAGCACTTCCCATGGGTGTATGGTGTCATGCCGATTGCTTTAACTAAAGGGCATGATTTGCTTCATGTTTTTGAAAAAAAGTATCTATCTGAGGATTCGGCGGGGTTTCGGATAGCCTCACATGAAGCTTAGCGAGTAGACTGTATACTCCGGATTTCCTGCTTTCATCAGTCACAATGACCCTTGATGTAGTCTACAAAAAAATGGGCGTTCAAAGATCTGTGTGTTTCGTGTTCGTGTGCAGGGAGAAATGGTTGCGTGCGATTACTTCGTACCGGCCAAGTTTTATTTTGGAGCAAAATTTTCCTATAGCATATTTAATAAATCGGCTGGCAAGGCTTTTCATTATTAATAACAATAAGTAGGACTTTTAAAGCCTGTTTAAATAGTACTCTCCGCGAATGTAAAACCTGGATGACAATCATGCGAATGTCAATGGGCGCCGGTGGTCAACAAAAGGTTCGATCGCTCGTCTGCCCTCTTATGCTTTATAATATATTTTTTCTACAGTCGAGCAATATTACAATAAAATTACTTTTACGGATTCTATCGCGGGTGGACTAACACCCGTGTCCATAATTGCTGTAAAACTTCTGAAACGTCCGGCTAGTTAAATAATTAAATAAACCGCGATAAAATCCGTTAGTGTTTTCTTATTGTAATTGTAAACATTCACGTGAACTGAAAACATCAATAAGTCAAGCAATATTTTGTACATCTAAACCGATAATGCTGGCGCCCGCGGGCGTCGCCCCGCGCATCCCACCTCTGGTTTATTCGACAGAGTTTATTTCCTTACTAGTTTTTCTGGATTGAATTCGGCAAAATTTCGCGGGCTTAGGACTTACGTCATTAAAGTCCCCTTCGCCACTTGCCCCACAATATTTTCATATTGTCCATTTTTTTTTTGTTGATATTTTTTACTTTCTCGTGTACACAGTGAAGGCACACTGAACATTGTACATATCAGGCTAATCATGGCTTCAGAAGTAAAAGAAGAATTGGTAATGTCTTTGTGTTAATTTCTAATAACTGTGTGAGACTCGTCTCTTCGTGTTGGGTTATAATATATGTATGTGTGCGTTAGTCTGTTTTCGTCATGTACGTGTGTAGTGTTGGTAGCTGTCCGCTCGTGAGCGAAAAATTTAGAATTTCGATCGTCGTTAACGTGGTATTTTCGACCATCCCGGTCTTAATTAGACCTTTCGGTCATAATTAAACTTCCTGACGCAGTTAACTTTTGCCGGCATGTGAAGTTCGTATATCCTAGTCGAAGGACGTGTTTTTCCCTCGATGGGTTTATTCTTCGGGGTTTGTTGCCGGAGTTTCCCATTTAACTGAGGGCTTGTTATATTTTATTTTTGGTGTTATTTTTTTTCTTTCCAGCTGGTCTGTACGATCAGTTGATGCTATATGTACATCAAGGTTTTGTTAAATACTGCTGTGGAAGTAATCTTTGTTGATTACAACTTGTAAATTACTCGCTTTGACTAGAAATTGTATAAGGCTGTACCACGATCCTCGTCGTAGCCGCAATGCTATCTCATTTCTTTAACCTTCTTTCTAATAGACATTTTATATATTCTTAGCCATCGAATGGCTTTATAGAAATGTATCATTGATGTATAAGGTTTGTTTTATGTGATTTTACTTTCTCCATAGCAGTTTCTACGACAAAAGGTCAAAAGTTTTCGAATTGTCTGTGTTATCGATCACTACAACTGCGTAAAATCAAGAGTTTCAATGAGGCTAAACGTCAGCCGCTACATCGAAGAACGTCTCGCAATGACAATCCGGCTAATCATTCGCCCGCCACAGAACAAAACAGCCCTGTGTTTGTAACGGCGATTTGTACAATAGTCGTTTTGTACAAATCGCCGTTACAAAAACAGGGCTGTTTTGTACATATATAGTGTGTTAACGATCCAAACACGTGTCAACGTACTACTTTTGTTAAAATAAATCTCTTTGCATATTATGCACATATGTTTATATATTTTTTCATTTCTCCTTAAAACCGTTAATAAAATATTAAGTTACCGCGATTTGATAGATTTCAAGAATTGAATAGTAAAGAAACAGTATAGACGGAGAAGGGCAGCCAGCCTAAAACGCACCCAAGTCGAAAGAGGGCAGATGTGGTTTACTCTCTCTGTCTCTCTTTTTCATTAATTTCTTTCTACGCAGTGCTCATACGCGATAGTTACACAGGGTTGCACGTCTTTCTTCTCTGTTAACCAAGACCTGCCTGTAGGTTCCCTTCTTTATCGATATTATCTCTGTGTTGAACAGTGCCAGTAGCTACTTTCATCACGTATGTGCGGTACATAGCGAATAATAGGTATGTTATACCTATAGACATACACACATAGAAGCTTGACAGTTGAAAATTGCGCCTGTAAATACTTCACGAAAGAGAGATATTGTTTTGGAAGATATACATATAATTGAGTTAAATAAAAAATGGGTTACGGTCACGAGACACTTACTTTCACGGGCTTCGTGACTTTGGACCCATGGCGCTGTATGGGGGAGGCCTACGTCCAGCAGTGGCACCAGTGGTCGGCGTCCGGCTCATGGTGATGGTGATGAAATAATAGTTTCAATCTTTGTTGAATGGTGGTTGATCAGATTTGGCTCATTGCACATCGACAAATGGCTGCAGGAGAAGTAGGCGCGTGTCGAAGAGCCACAAGCCGCGCTGGTAACATTAAAACTGGTCTTCGCCTACACTTCGGTTAAAACTCGCCTTTTTTTTATTCTTGAAAATTACCAGTTTGTAAAACTTGCTGCACCTTTTTTTTTCGGTTTAAGCCACAACGAATCTGTGTGACATTTAAGAGTTGATTTGTGTACATTCTTGTGATCTTGTATTGTGCTCGTGACAATCTTGTTTATGCGAATAAAATAGTCTTTAAGATGTAAAGTTTAAGTTTAAAGATACTTATTTTGACCTTGGATATGAAAATAAACGTTATTTTGTAATTTCTTTGTTTGTTTTAACCTTTAAATACCTAACCACGATCCTTGCCTTGTTGTGTATGGAATAGAGCCAACAAGATGTGGAATAGTGACAATGGTCAACACTGCATACAGTCCTATAATGTGTGTGTATGTAAATGGTGCCATTGATGTTAAATATCAAATTTTGATTGTCTTAAGTTTATTGGTATATTACATAATATACTTATATAATATACTGCATATGACTGGACAACTATCTCGTCACCCATTGTTAATTCTTTTTCAGATAGGCAAAGCTATATATTGGATATACTTTTTTTCTATCTAAAAGTGCCATTCATCAGAACAATAAATCAATGTTCCTTGCCAGGTAGGTATCTACGGGCTACCGTAAAAGTCAAGATATGTTAAAGTGTATTTATTTTTTCGGAACTTCTGCTTTGGAACGAAGAGAAGCCCAATACAGCCACATCGGATTGCTCTGAGTGCACGTCAGGCGACGAGACGGTGTACAAGTGTGTCTACTAACGCTTAGTTTTTAAATTTGACACTCGCGTCCATCGCGTCGCGAACCAATAATCATGATGATGATGATGACGAAAGTAGAAGCAAGCTAGTTATGGAATAATATGCCTTGAATATTATTTTTACTATATACTACATCTTTTTATTTTGACACACATTGAACATAGCCTTGTTTATCAACGCGACACGAAACGACGACCACACTTCTTCTAGTACACTTTTCATTTATTTTTAAAGTTACAAAGTTTACTATGGTTCACTTTGATTGATCCAACAAATCGCTTATCTTTGTAATCTTTGTACAAAGGCACGGGACTTTTCATTTGTTCGTCCAGATATTTTTGAAAATCTTTCATTCTATTTGGCAAGTCTAGTTTTTTCGATTTGCCTTTCGAAACGGCTGCTAAAGTGGTATTCACCCAAGCCTCGTAATATAATTTCGTGTGCTTGTCTATGGAGTTTGGCGCCCATTTCGCCACTTCCGTTGGCGGCGAAGGCACACATACCTCTCTTTCCGGTGATTCAGTCGGTTCCTTGTCTTTCCGTTTACATCGTTCGTTTTTTAAATTTCGTTTTGATAGTAACTTTCCCTTACGAAAGCTTAGGTCACTGCCATCTTTCTTTTTGGAATTCTTAAATAATTTTGGTTTTCTTGTTTTCTTATTTACCTCCTCCGACGAAGTGCTCTGGACTGCATTTTGAGAATATTTATTTTCTTCGGAAATATTAGCATTGCGTGTCCAACTATACATTTGAAAATAGTTCTGAACTTTATTTTGTGTATTATTTACAGAATTCGATTCCTTGTGCATTTTGTTTGGATATTTGCTTATGAATGTAGGTCTGTCATTACGTATTCTTTTACCTGTATCACTGTGCACATTTAGTTGAGCTAGAACATAAATAACCGAGGGATAAGGATATGACCACAATGAAATAATACAATATTTGCCGTTATGGTACGCGCATTTTGGGCATGAATACTATCCCGTACCTAGCAAGTAATAACATTATATATATATATATATATAATACGATAAGCCAATATAATCCCAAGGAAATCATTTTTTTTAAAGTACAGATAGATCTAGTTTCAACGTGTGCAGAACGTCAACCTTTTTCGTGTGAAATGATAACATAACATACGCACGTACAAACTTATCCAATTATGATGTTTGAGTACGTAATGGGATTCGTACTCCTGCTTCTCTCTACTCTACTCTCAGAAATGAGAAGCAATGTGCCCAGCATCAGCAGAAAGTGCCCACTGCTGGACACAGGTCACCCTCAGAGAGCGCCACCGGTTACGGTCATAAGCTGCTGAGCACGAGGCCCATTGTTATTTCCCGTTAGAAGCAGGCGTGTCTTCAATTTTTCATATCACGAACTCTACGATATATCTAATTGCAAATCTTTTACTTATACTCACCGACACTTTGGAGTTTGTCACTATCGTTTTTTTGTACTTTTTGTACCTTAAAATTGCTAATACTTTTCGGTATTTTTACCACTAGTGACATTTTGGATTTTTTTCTTTCTTTTATGTCTGGTGCAACACATTTTGGTGGTTTTCCCACATTCAAATATTTTTGATAGCGATATATTTTTACCGCGTTGTTATCTTTATGATATCCTTCCATAGAGTTGCTGAGACATACTATTGGCTTACGTTTCTCTGCGTTATGCGGTACGGTTGTCTTTGTAATATTGTTTTCTTTGGCATCAATTGGACTAGAATTACAATTTTGTAAATCGATATTATGTTTAACAATTTTATCAATGCTTGTGATAACGTTTTGACGCCTTTCATGGGGTAAAAAGTTGAAATTTGTTTTTCGGAATTTTAAATATTTTTTGCTTAAATCAACGTTTTTAATGGAACTATTTTTTGTCACAATTGCAACGCATTGTGCTACTTCTATTTTGTTATTTACCGCATCACCGCAATCAGCTGGAATAGCTTCGTTTCTTTGATATCTATTTGAATGTGTTATGTTCTTGTTGTCCGCGTCTTTGGTGTCATTTCTAGACTGTTTATTTGGTTCACCTGCATCTCTCCTAACTTTAACATTACTATGATTTTGTAATGTGCTTCTTTGATCATCTAAAACCGATTGGTATTCATTTGAATTTGTTCTAGTCCTGTTGTCCTCGTCTTTGGTGTCATTTCTATGCTGTTTATTTGGTTCACCTGCATCTCTTCTAACTTTAACATTACTACGATTTTGTAATGTGCTTTTTTGATCATCTAAAGATGATTGATATCCATTTGAATTTGTTCTAGTCCTGTTGTCCTCGTCTTTGGTGTCATTTCTAGACTGTTTATTTGGTTCACCCGCATCTCTCCTAACTTTAACATTACTATGATTTTGTAATGTGCTTCTTTGATCATCTAAAACCGATTGGTATTCATTTGAATTTGTTCTAGTCCTGTTGTCCTCGTCTTTGGTGTCATTTCTATGCTGTTTATTTGGTTCACCTGCATCTCTTCTAACTTTAACATTACTACGATTTTGTAATGTGCTTTTTTGATCATCTAAAGATGATTGATATCCATTTGAATTTGTTCTAGTCCCGTTGTCCTCGTCTTTGGTGTCATTTCTAGACTGTTTATTTGGTTCACCTGCATCTCTCCTAACTTTAACATTACTATGATTTTGTAATGTGCTTCTTTGATCATCTAAAACCGATTGGTATTCATTTGAATTTGTTCTAGTCCTGTTGTCCTCGTCTTTGGTGTCATTTCTATGCTGTTTATTTGGTTCACCTGCATCTCTTCTAACTTTAACATTACTACGATTTTGTAATGTGCTTTTTTGATCATCTAAAGATGATTGATATCCATTTGAATTTGTTCTAGTCCTGTTGTCCTCGTCTTTGGTGTCGTTTCTAGTCTGTTTATTTGGTTCGCCTGCATCTCTCCTAACTTGAACATTACTACGATTTTGTAATGTGCTTTTTTGATTATCTAAAGATGATTGATATCCATTTGAATTTGTTCTAGTCCTGTTGTCCTCGTCTTTGGTGTCGTTTCTAGTCTGTTTATTTGGTTCACCTGCATCTCTCCTAACTTTAACATTATTATGATTTTGGAAATGAGTTTTTTGAACATCTTTAGTATCATTATTATATTTTGAATCTTGTAAGGTTTTTCCTTTGCTCATCTCTAATTCGATTATTTTGAACAGTTAAAACTTTGCGAAGAAGAGTAATTTTGTATCTTTCAAAGTATAATATTTAAATATATCTGCATTATAATTTTGTATCAAACGTTAATTATATGAATCAACAATAACTGACTATGAAATTTAGAAAAATAAAGACAATAACCAACAGAAATTTTTGTCCATGTGACACTAGGTTAACTAGATTTTCAAAATTTTTCACATTGCAACTTTTTTTTTTGTTTAAAAGAGGCAAGAAAATGAAAACAATTCCTACAAGGACTACTTACTAAGAGGAAAAGAAGACAACTCTTTTGCATAACTATTGTCAAAAGTTTCCTATTCTCATTTGTCCCACTATAATATAAGATTATATTGCTAATTAATGCTTTCCGGGAAGGTTTATTTTGTTACTATCATTGCTATTAGTATGAGGGGCACATCCTGCCTTGCGGCCGGCACGACCGGTGAGGCGCCTATCGCTCACAGGATACCTCATTGTCTTGTTTCGTTCGGTTTGTGAGTAGCCGGTGACCTATGGGGTGGACAGGGTTAAGTTGCGAAGCACTCCTACATAATATATATTAATGGGTCGTTCGGTCGGTAGCCACCACATGGAACCGATGAATTGTTGGTCTCCCTGTTATGAAAATAGGTATATAACATACATTATCAGCTATCAACAATATTTTAAACTTAAATAAACTATTGAAGCAATACATCTTCACACCAGTTCCCAAATGAGATAGGCAGAGAGAAAGGAGCGCTACACGCGACCCTAACTCCTGCCTTGTCCAATTCGATCTAATGACAAATATTTTTGTATCTACGTAACCATAGATACCTCACATAACATCGCTCGTGACTGCTTCAGACAAATCTCAAATGATCCTATGAAATTCTTGTAAATCAAGAGTAGCTTAAAAGCTGCGCCCTGATCTATTAAACAGAGGGGATAATGTATAAAATAATAGCAAAGATGAATCGCATATCCAAGTCGAACAGCGCCGCTTGTTCAAAAATCAATAGACACTTCCATAAGAACCTTAGCAGTACAAGATTACAAAAACGTATTGTGAAGCAGCGCGGGGTGTACGTCGAGAGGTTTTCAAACCCGTTCCTTGACGACGGTAAGTATTTATACTACACATTACACAATGAGTATAGTACACATTACACAGTGAGTATACTACACATTACACAGGGAGTATACTACACATTACACAGGGAGTATACTACACATTACACAAGGAGTATATTACACATTATACAAGGAGTATACTACACATTACACAAGGAGTATACTACACATTACACAAGGTGTATACTACACAACACAAGGAGTATACCACACATAACACAAGGAGTATACCACACATAACACAAGGAGTATACTACACGTTACACAAGGAGTATACTACACATTACACAAGGAGTATACTACACATTATACAAGGAGTATACTACACGTTACACAAGGTGTATCCTACACATTTCACAAGGTGTATACTACACATTACACAAGGAGTATACCACACATTACACAAGGAGTATACTACACATTACACAAGGAGTATACTACACATTACACGAGATGTATACTACACATTACACAAGGAGTAAACGGGAAACCTGACGTGTGACTGAACCATAGAACATCCATTTAACCAGAGGCTATGTTGCCATCGTTTACGAGGTTCCGGTATCCCATGAGACGCATGGGATACCGGAATCTCGGAAACCACACGAATCGCTTCATAGCTGTCGTTCTGCTGTATCATGTTAGAGTGAGAGAGAGATTGCGTTGAATTCGTCTGCAGCAGCATGGCACTGTCTCCTCCCGATATGCTATCCTGGTTCACGCAAACGTCACTACACGGCTACCATCGCAGGATCCGGCCCGGCGATGCCGTTTAGGGTAGACTGTAATGCTGCAATGTACCTCTTAGCTGGGCTGGAACCTGTTACTGAAAATCAGCTATATCATGTTAACACAGTTGAAAGCCACAGACATAATAAAGGCCGGTAGCCAGTAGGGAAGTCAGCCAGATGCGTCCGTCGAAGTCAAGGGAGAAAGCAAATGGGGCTTACTATATATCACACTTTTTAACAGAAATATTAGATTGTTCAAAGTATATAAATAAAAAAAGGCATGAATGGCCATGAATTTTTTTTCTGCGCAATGCTCATTGCGAGTATCCTTCATCTTCATCATCTTCGCTATTAACCAACACGGACATTCGCCTGCTTATGGCTTCCCTACCCTACCTATACTATCTCCACGGTGAAAGTAAGTGAAGCCAGTGGATGCATTGCATAACAATATGTATTTTGATCATTGCCTCGGCGAAAAAACTACCTTGATAGGCTTACCAATAGGCCAACCAGCACACTACACACATCAATATTTTTTAGGGTGTTTTCTGTGAGTTATTTTCCCGGACTTACTGGCACAAATCAATTGCGTTTATATAAATATGATTCTAACAATTAAAGCCTTCTTTCGGGGCCGAACTTATGGTGTGGAAGCGAAAAGAAGCTCAATACAACTTCATCTGATTGCTACGTGTGCTCGTCTGGCGACAGAAAGAGTGAGATTGATATTTAAGTAGACCAATCGTGATATTCACCATCATTATCAGCCCTTATCGGTCCACTGCTGGACATTGGCCTCTCTCAATGAACGCCAAGACGACAGCTCTCCTACTCGCATCCATCCCGGACCGGCTACTGCACCGAGATCGTCTTCCCACCTGGTGAACGATCGACCAACACTTCGTTTTCCTAACCAGACCGATAAACGATGTCAATAAAACATAAATTTCAGGAGCATTAGCTTTTTGGCCGATTTCGGCGAACTGTGACAGTCCCATAGTTTAAGATCAATGGAATAAATGGCTCTCTTAAATTAGGTATTTTAATTTCATTTAAAAAGAGATGCACAGCTTCGCATACAACTTACATTGTGTAA
Source organism: Eumaeus atala (assembly GCA_017140195.1). Taxonomy (NCBI): domain Eukaryota; kingdom Metazoa; phylum Arthropoda; class Insecta; order Lepidoptera; family Lycaenidae; genus Eumaeus; species Eumaeus atala. Next base: position 201,540 of record JAFELO010000288.1, on the reverse strand, counting down.
ATAATGTTACTTACATAGTTTCAGAAATCTCAAAGAAGAAACAAGAACAACAAGAGAAAATTATTAATTTATTGTTAAAGAAAATTTCGAAATCCTCAACCGGGGTTAAGACGGCAGAAGTGGAAGAAAATACGCAAAATAAAATTAAGACGAAAAACGAAAACAATAAACACACACTAAAATGTAAATCCCTCTCATTTAGCAAGAAAATTAAACATGAAACATCTTTATCAGAATTACATGAACGTTCAATGCCTATTAGCAATAATAATAAGTCTGCATTTAATGCACCACGAAGCAATAACGGTTATGTTGTAGTGGACCGTTTCAAGAAAGAAATATCTGAAGGGCTAGTTGAAACCGTAACAAAGTTTGATGGTCCAAATGCACCAAGAAGCAATAACTGTAATATTGAAATGGACCATTTTAAGAAAGAAATATCTGATGGGCTACTTGAAACCGTATCAAAGTTTGATGGTCTAAATGATGCACCAAGAATCAACGACGGTAATATTGGAGTAGACCGTATTAACAAAGAAATATCTGACGGGCTACTTGAAACCGTATCAAAGTGTAAACTCAATGAATATGATAACGAAATGTACATCTTTCTCGACGACTTTTTAGAAACCACATTAGACACAACTCGACCACCTATAGGTAACACTAGTAAAAAAATTCGGACAGAGTCGCCAATTCAAGACACAATTGTATTAAAAATAGTCAAAAAAGGACGAAAAGCTAAAACTTATTCTTACCATTCCGTTCATACTAATGTTATTGATCTAAATACTGTAGCATACAACGCACCAAGACAAAAGCCCATGTTGACGGATTTAACCTTCAGATTTCAAAAGAAACATAACCAAATTCCACGAATTCGACGCGCTGAATTTAAGTCGGGGAGTAAAAAGTCGATGAAATGGGAAATTGTTAGTAAGATGAAGCAGCAACTCGAAGTAGATGAATCATACTTTCGGGCGCCACAAAATTTTTTCGAGTCTCTAATGTTGAATATGAAAAATAAAAAGAATGTGGAGAAATTTAATCAAGGCGACTTGGAATGTGTGTTTAAAAGCCGCAAATTGTAACGTGAAAATAAAGAACTTCCATCACATGAGTGTACATTGTTGAGTTATTTATTATACCATATTATGCAATAACTCAACCATATTCCAGACATTTTACAGTTTTTTGGCTTGGTCATTACAGTCCATGTTCCTACATTTTTTAAGTGCATAAACACATTCCAGACATGTTACAATATTCCCCCCTCTTTGGCTTAGCCAGTGCAGTCCAAATGTTTTCATTAGCTTAGGTAAGGTTAGTAGGTTTAGGACCTGGCTCATATTTCATTTAGAAGGAAAAAATTACAATCGAGATCCTAAAAGTATAGTGGACCTGTTTTAATAGTTATAAAACATTTCTTGTGTTCGGTCGTCATATCATTCTTTAAAAAAAATACAATACAACCGATGGTGTGGGTGCCAGTCCCATTGCAACATGGTGTGGACACGTTGTTTATGCCACTGAACAAGGATTGTTAGGAGATCAAAATCTGTAGATTACGAGTCCCTAGGCTGATAGATACGTTAAACCTGGTTTCTAGTTTCTTCTGTAACTGCATTAAATATATATATATGACCGATGGTGTGGGTGCCAGTCCCATTGCAACATGCAGGTGTGGACACGTTGTTTATGCCACTGAACAAGGATTGTTAGGAGATCAAAATCTGTAAACTAGACAGAATATTGAGGCGTGTTCTCAAAAGATTCATCAAGCAGCTAAGAGCTTCCGAGGGATTCAGAGTGGGGGGGGGGAGGCATATTACGAATCCCTAGGCTGATAGATATGTGAAACCTGGTTCTAAAACCTCTCCTTTCTGTCCCAGGTAACAATCAGGTTATTGGAACATTAATATGCTGAAAATAAAGTTACGTATTCATTAGGCAACATGTTAATGTTGCCTAATGAATACCGTAAACACTTTCTGAAACTGTACCGTCCACACTTGTTCTGAAAAGCGTAGGTGTCAAGTTATTGCTAGAATGTCGATGGATGCCGCTGCGTTACATCCCTAATTAAAACCTCAAGCAACATTCGTCCACACCTGTGACGTGTTTATGAACGCGGTTATACTATAGTAGTCTTCGTTATAAACTGATTGTTTTGGCTTGCTCTCCACTCGCAAGTGGGAGCATGGCGACAGTACAGAAACAATTTCTCATCTCTTTTGTTATTATTTTTTGACGGAAACCATTACGCATCATGAAAAACAGTGTTTAAAAAACAAATGTTGCCAAATAAATACGCGGCTCTCTTTATTGTGCTGACATCACTGACGACGCTCTTACCCGTTTACACTCACTCGAAGTGGACAGGATAATGATCAGAGCGAATGTGGAAACGCGACACTTCTTAATAATTGGGGCAGGTGCATGAGAACAAGCACCTGCCTCATTTACTTGCGCGTCGTGTACTCCAGCGACTGACGTCTTTGGAGACGCAAGTAAAGAAGTAAAAATACGAGTGAAAGTGCGCGTCCTCATACAGCTCCCTCACTCCTCTGTTTTTATTATCATACCTATGGTCAATTTTAATTATGAAAAACTCTAAGTATACACTACGTAACCAATTGAACGTGAAATTAAAAAAAAATCTTTCTTCACAAGCCATCTCATTGAAAAGAATATAAGGAAATAGTGTACAGGAACAAGCTATTAAGTGATCTCTGATACAGATATAGGTTATACAGATTGCATTGCAGTATTGTTTTATTCGCGTTTTCCTTCTATGGGCCACCAGAAACTCATAAAGTGCACGAAACGAGAACTGTCACGTTTCGGTCAATAGCCACATTGATGGGTATTATGTCGTTATGCACGCGAGATACCTCACCGATAGTCGTGGTTTCATTCACCTGTAATGGAATATATACTACTTACGTACACACTTAAATAAATTTCAAAAGGAGGCCTAATGTGGAACTGTTGAATCAGGATCAGGATTATTTATGGATTTATTTTAAGCAGCACAAGTAAAATGTGCAGGAGATGAATGTAAATGGGGTACTTCATTTTGTAATCATGTTTGTTCTTAAGCTGTAAGCTTCACTCCAATAAAAGTAATAAAGACTGTCCGACTGACACAAAGTTCTTATTACTTTTATCACCTAATTTTCACATTAATATATACAAAACAATTTTTTTTTGTATTATTATGTATAGACAAAGTAATATATTACATAACTTCTTTGTATAGGTGCTATTACCATTGCAAAAAGCTTTAAGTTATTTAGTTTTTATTTTAATTAAAATTGTGTTTAAAATATAACACAACAATTTTATTCTCCAATCCCACAAATACTGTATGCATATCGTCACCTTCCATTACATCTACTTGCTTTACACATACAGGTTTATCAGTTCTCTCCTTAAAGTTGTATTCCATTATTGGTTTCCTATTTAAAAAGTTTAAATCCTCTTTCCTTCTTACGTGGTATATTCTAAAGATTCCAGTCTTTGTACCCACAAAAACAATATCACCATAAGTCTTTACAACTGTAATTTCTCGTGATAAATCATCTTTAATATAGACAAAAACTCTAAATTTCATCCACCGAAAATGTGCACGTTGATCTAGATGAGGAAGAAAGTTGTACTTGCGTAGTAAGTTTATAGGATTGCGATCATTTCTAACGTTAACAACTACATGCAATTTTTCTTTTTCTAATGTATATACATAACCCTTTGAAGTTAATATATAAATTACATTACCCTTCAAGTGCAATGCCATTATACCATTTGGTATGATAGATAATTTTTTGCAAGAAAAATTTCTATCATTTAAATCACTAACATACAGCTCATCCTTTAGTGTCACAAAATATACTTCCCGATCAACCAAAGCAAATATTTTAATGTCATCAAATGTAATCTTATGTTGGAAATCTTTTGAGATCACATACTTTCTTACTATGAATAAATGAAAGTGTAGACTTTGTAGTACTATTGTATCATCATTTTCCATATATTTTATATAGTTGCCCGTGATTTTAGGTGTCTCTGATGGTTTTAGTGTGTCTAAGTCGTAATAGACAATGGAGTTTTGTGTGTGAACAGCTAAATTTCCAAATGGTAATACTTGGAAGTCATACATTTCGTGTTCCTCATCATGGGTGGTAAAGTCTGCTCGTGATTCTGTAGCTTGGCTCAACTTGGGCCATAATGTTAATGATCGATATATGTTACGCCAATTCGCGTGGGGTCGCGATTTTTTAAATGCGCTTGCTGAAAGTTCACCAAAATCCAATTTACATTGTTTTTGCCACAGCTTCTCGTTTTCAAGTATACTATCAATTATGACCTTCCATCTCATGCAGACTTGACGACAAAAGCACAACTGTGTAACAGAAGAATATGAAAATATTTGGATTAGCACTTCAGTTGGAAGTTCTTGAAAGCTTGGGTATGTAAGATCAGACATGATCGCAATTTCATATATTATTAAATTTAAACATTCATATTTTATTGGCATAAATTGTATCTGAATGCAAATAATTATGGCATTATCCAACCACTTCTCATTACAAATACGTATCTGGCATTACATACACACAAAATTCATATTTTGTTTACTGTAAATCTTTATTTAAAATACATCGGAATTTTATTTTAGCATCAAATTAAATTTTCAAATCGATCAATAGTTAGACACTCAAGAGTTACCAGATACTTTCTATGAAGTATCCTCATCTGTTTGTTATCTGTGATAGAAAGGTTAAAGGAGTATAATGTAAATTTTAATGCTTGTAGCGCACAATAAGTATAATATACAATCACAAACTATATAGACGTATTATACAGTATTAACACTACAACTTGAACTTCAAAAGAGCCTATATTGGGATTTAACAATTATTTAATAAAAGGGCCTAATACGGGAAAAGTAGCACAATCTGGCAACCCTGCAGTTCGATGCACAAGATTGTGACCAACAAAATATGTTAGACATAAATAACGGCCTGGCCACACTGCTGAACAGCGCCATAACCTGGTGGACAGAATTAAAAACTGTTTTTTATACGATCTGTTCTGTTGTTATATACGATCTGTGTGTCCCATGTATAAAACGAAAGGAGAAAATGTCCTAACCAAACGGAGTTTCCTTCATCCAAAGGTACAAGACCAGATCAATAGTAATCGTGGTAATATATTATTACCTAGTCGCTGCGTCTGCACCATTCTCTGTGTCTCTGTTTGGAACGGCAACGGCAAAGTGCTGCCGACAAATCTCACATGGTGTATTTAAATCTCTTATAGTATAAATAAAAAATCTGTGTATTAATGCAATGAATGATGAATAATAAATACCATAAAACTTTTTCTTTATAGAATAACAATACTACTAATGTTGTCAAATTTAGTATAATAATAAAATCGTTTGCTGTCCCAGTCGATATTCCCATACAAATTACACATAATTGTAGTAGTTAATTTAATATATAATAGGTGTTCAGTTACTAAGAACACAATCAACTTTATTCACTATTTAATGATGCGACATAAAACAAATAATTACAACTGATTATATCGATAAACCAACAAATACCTACTGCCCCAGGTCAAGACTTTTTAATGCTAGGCGTTTAAACATACTGCATAATCTAGGACATTATGCACAGGCATCTTTGTCCTATGAACAGCTCCCAATCACATCAAAGCAAAATCTTTCTTAAAAGAAAGATTTCAGTAAGAGTTCGTGATAACACGGACGCACAAGGAATCCTCCAATGAGAGAGATGTAAAGATAGTATAAATAGAGAAGGGATGCCATTGGTAGTTATATGGGAACGTCTTGGGGAATAGAGAAGGAAGATGAGAATGCATATACTATACTTATCTATTTAATTTCGCATGCGCTTTCTACACAATGCAGAGAGAAATTAATGAAAAAAGAGAGGCAGAGAGTGAATCACATTTTCAGTCTCTTTTGACTAGCTTGTCGCGTTTTGAACTAGCTTTTCTTCTCTATCTATATTATTATATCCATGGACTTTGAACGGAACCGCTCATCCGTCTGTGTAGGCTACTAAACTAATGATGAATTGTATTTTTTTTATTTTTGGTAATGGGCAAAATGTATATTTTCCGTAGTAAGGTTTAAAAAAATCAAATTCATATTTTAACCGAAATACTGAAATATAAATAGTAAAAAATAATAATACTATAACATAGTTTGCGGTAGTAAACAATTTGCGATTTTTTTGTGAATTGAGACGACAAACTTTTGAATTTGAAAGCCGTATTTTCTAATCTAAACCTTCTGTACCTTGAACTATTCCAATGAACAAACTGTTACATATAACATTCTATACTTTGATTAAATGCCAATATAATATGCAATGGTTTAGTGAATGTGGACTTTTAAATCGTGAATATTTGGCGATACAGAATTGTTAATTAGAATTTTGAGTAAAATATGTCGGCTTATAAAACTCTGTGTGAAGTAAGTTGTGATTTTGAAAATGATTTGCGTCTTGCATCTGCCGAACTATTTTCAGCCAAAGCAATTGAACCATTTGAGGATATCATTGCTAAAAAAATGCGTGATCTTTCGATATTCACATCGAAATTCAGACTTTTGCAAGCGAAAACACTGGCATGTAAGTTTTAATGATGTTTTAGTAAGTTAATTCTCTTAATTCTTAATTCAATACTCTCTTAATTTCAATTTTTTTTATTCATCTCATTCAAACATTAATTTGAACCGAAATATGAATTTGACAATAATTTTAAGAGATCAACAAGTTGAAACTGTATTAAAAAGTGGTTATCAGAATATTATATATATATGAAAAAATAGCAAATCTGCTAACTATATATCAGTATAACACACACGCAGATACACCCTTGAAACACATCACAAACTCTTCTGAACATTTGAATCCATGCCCAATTTTTGTTGTTTTTGCTTACACAAACATTCATGTGTACTATACATTTTAGTCAAAATGTAAGATTGAGTATCTGTTGCTATTTTGAAATTCCTTTACATCTGTATTTATTCTTAATTACTGTCAGGTTATTTAATTCTCATTATTTTATACCACACTCCACAGGACTGGATTAGATATGTCTAAGCCCCTATATCAAAGAATAAAAAAACCAAAGTTAAACTCAATATTATAATAGTATTTGAATTGGACTAGCAGGAATGCTATACCTCTCATCTAAACAATACCCCCAACATTGATATTATCATGTATTGTGCATCATGTGAGTTTGTGGCAGTCCATTATTGGTAACAGCATTCATCAAAAGGCTTGCTGGCTTATACCCCTAATACTCTAAAACAAATCAGAATAATATTTTAAGATTATTAATAATACTGAGAACATCACCTGAACCTGGTATACCATATAAATAAAATGTCTAAAACATTTTCCTAGGTACGCCAGATGTAACAGAGTTAAATAAAAATGAACAGCTGACGTTGGGGAATTATGGGGAAGCGGCATCTTGGAAGATTATTGAGCAACAAGTGGTTAAGAGAGTCACACAGAGCCACGTGGTTAAGAAAATCGTAACAACACCAGATGTACAGTTGCATCCCGAGATAGTGGATAGGAAAAGGTATCATCAGTCTTTACTAGCACTCAAACAAGACAATTCTCCTTTGTCCCTTTTAAAATTTTACATTTTATCAATATTCTAATTAAAACATTATTAAATATAATTTTTATAATAATAAAATGATAAGGATTAAAAAAAACATTGTGTTAATTGAAACTAGTGTGCGCGCATACCTTCATGAGATACTAGCTGTCCCATCATAAATATTGTAACAAAGGCAAAAATACTTTTTTAATTAATAACATACATTACTTTTACTGTGTGGTAGTTTAATACACAAATATAAAACGATTAAAAATGTAAGAGCTGATTCGAAGTGAACTCCAATGGCTGCAGTACAGTCCTTTCAACGTTGGTAACTGACCAATAGAAGCACACTGCTCTTCACAGCCAATTATATTGATTGTTTTAGGGACTCCAAATAATTATACTCTCTAAGACAGACCACAAGTCATGACCCAGCGGATTCAGGTTGGGACTAGATAGCGGGGAGTCTGCAGATCTGATCAAGTCCGCAACATTTGTTAAAACCAATACTCGGTGGATCGAGCATTATGATCTCCCAAGTCTTGCTAGGAGGACCACACCTGGTTATTGAACATTGTGTTATTAAGGGGCTTAACTATCTCCTCAAGAATGGTATCTCGTTACACTTGTGCCGATGTTTTGATGCCTTTTTCACAAAAAATGTGGCTCTGTTACTCCTTCATAGCTAATAACACCCCACCAAACCATCACTGAAGTCGGATAACCCACATTTCCACCCTATTCATCTTTAATCCATCAGTCAAGCACCAATGTCTAGTGATCTTTACAGGCTGCAAGTCCTATATCATCTTTTAAAATACATGCGACATGGTTCTTGGTGCCATCTACATTTCCCGAGATAATAGAATCTATTGCTTTCGGACATGATTTTTCCGAATTTTTTCCCTAACTGCTTTGACCAGCTTTTTTGTAGGAACACTGCGTGGACGGCCAGATCTATCTCCGTTACAAACAGGCTCTCTCATTGTGCCTATTAGTAGCTCAACCACAAGAACGTTTGAGTAATACCAAGTGTATAGAAGTTTTAAAAATTGTATTTGGCTCCATACCCAGTTTGTGTAATGCAATCACAGCGATCTGTTCATTTTATTACCCCACTCCATTTTAATATCGCCGCAAAATATTGTACAATGTATTGGCGCCAAAATGAGAAAACACACTGAACAATCGTATAATTCAGACTTAGTAGATAGAAGAAGATAGAGCATGGTTTTCAATATTACTGAAGGAAAAGTAATCATTGTAAAATGAAGCCAAGTGTCTTCATTTTACAATGATTTCTTTTTACAATGAACATTTATAGAAATTAAGTATTAAATTAAACTTAATTTACAAAGTATTGTTGCACTTTTACAGGAAAATTGTTGATAACCTAGAGAAATTCAGAAGACAAGAATTAGATCTCTGCAATTTGGAGAGGATATTAGGAGAAAAGGAATCAGAGCTGTTGGAGGCAAGGAAGAAATGGGATGAGACAGTGAACAGATTGAAGGAGAGTAAACAAATGCCTCAAAATACAGAAAAGGCAACTGGGCCCTTGTACAAGTAAGCATATGTATTACATATATCAGGTGCAATGCAGCAATTTCACTACCTCTAACTTTTTTATTACCACTAATTTTGCTGGGATCTGGATCCTTGCCCCGGTCCCCATCCACTTCCCCGCCCTTGCCTTCTTGTGTCTGTACGTTGGTGCACTGTACCAGAGCGCCGAATTAATGTCAGCGACGTGAGGTCTGCATATATTGTAACCGAGACATAGTGGATTTATTTATCAGAGCATCAAATTTAATAACAAAATCATTATTTCCAGGAAACTACAAATCCTGGTGAACAAGATGGAGCTTATGCGATGGATGATCACCAAGCTGGTGACGTCTCGGACTGACGACTACGACTGGGCTGCGGACCCGCACAACAGGCTGCGAGCTCTGACGATGGCGCGCCAGAGGCACTGCATAGAGAACTACACTGAATCTGCGTAAACTGTACGGGCGCCTTTGATGAGTCGTCTACACCAGGGTTTCATAAACATGTTGCACACTTTCAAAGTATAAAAAATTCTATGGACCCCTGCCCAAGAATTTTATTATGTCATCTGTTTATTATACAAACTCCTGTTAAGGACACTGACACACATCCTATGGAACCCACTCTTAAGAAATACTGGGTTAGACCAATGTCCTAATCACAATTGGCTTCTTTAAATCCACATCCAATTGGGACCAGTATTGCACAGGGTTCGCTTTCTTAGCTGGTCTATGTAGAACCAAACTGTGTCGAGACCCAAACAAGACCTTGCCTAAAAGACATTTTAATGTCTTGGAAAATACTAACGAGGTAGTGGGTGTGTCCCTTGCGTTATAAGGACGAATTTAATCATCCTTTGGCTAAGTCTGTCCAGCCCTTTTGGCTGTAGAGCGTAACAATAGAGTATTTTGGAAGAAACTTATATTTGCTAAAAAACATAACATTCAAAGGGTTTCAAGCTTCTCAATGTGAACGAGGGCCCAGTCCGGTGGACTTCCCCCAGGCCTAAGTCTTACCTAGACTTACTTAGATCCTAGAAAGGTATGCCACTAAGTACACCTCACACATTGATATTGTTTTACCAGTATATGTTTAGGCAGCTGTACCATAGCTGCATTGTAGCTGAATTAGGCCGGCACGACTGGGAAGAAACCTCTCGTTCACATGATACTGGGGTAGTCACGGCTATCACGTTTGGTGTGATTTGTAAGAATATTAATGACGAAAGGAGGGCAACGCTGTTATTACATAGATGTCTATGGGCGTTGGTACTCGTGAAAGGCTCCGATCGCTCGTTTTCCTTCCTATACTATAAAAAAAACTCTATAGGTTCCAGTATGAAAGTATAGCGCTGACCGTTATTACGCAGACGTACGAAATATGGTATCGGAGGGACGAGCGCGGGTCGCGGAGGGGCGAGCGCGGGTCGCGGAGGAGCGAGCGCGGGTCGCGGAGGGGCGCGGGTGGGGGTTGTGATCGGTCCTCCAGTCGCACACGTGCGCACATAACTTGTCATCCGGCGCTCCGATCTGGGCCCTGTGCCTTATGGCGTTGTAGTGATGAGAATTATAATAATAAATAATTTTAGTAAAATAAAACTTTATTACTTGTTTATCTATATTTCGTAAGTAGCGATCGCTCCAGTTCTCGGCTATCCATGTATTAAGGCACTACATAAACGGTTATCTTGTCCATGTCAAAGTAAAAGTCACTGTGAGGATCGTACATTTGGTGGACTTCCTCTTCCTGAACGCGGCCTCCACTCCAGAACCTTACTGGCCCATATGCCATCTGTTCTTCTGAGTCTGTGACCAGCCCAATGCCACAGCGAGCTTATTTTTCTCGTGATATCGGAAACTTTAGTTAAGAATAAGAAGACGTTTATTGAGAGAATTAAATTTACATACACCGTTATCATCGACGTACATCAACAGCAATAAAGTGAAGTAGGTACTAATCGAACATAACTAATAACGGCACATAATTTATAAACAAAATATTTGGCCTATAAAATTTTAGTTAAAATAAAAATTTGAAAAAATAGGGAGAAAAAAACCGTAATAGAATAAATGTTGGGATTACGGACGAAATGTAATATGAATTACTTCGGCTAAGTGTTGAGATGATGAATGATATCTGGAAATATCATAATCCTGATATTACTTAGTTATTATTGTTAGTCCTGAGCCTTATGACTTCTTTACGAAATCTTTCGGACAAAAAGACACCGGACAAAAACATAGCTCGTTCAATAGTCCGCTGAGCTACCGCAAAACTTGCGGACCAGTCCTAAATTGAGAGGTCATGTTTCGGCCCCGTAGGTCATTACGGGGAGAACGCAACGGTTGAAGACTTTTGTCTTCAAGCTCTGCGGTATATACGACATGAGAATGTGACGACGAATGATTCTGATAATTGTGACGAATGATATTGATGAATGTAATAACATTAATTTACAAAAGTACAATATATAGGATTTCACACTGAACTTTCATTCTGAAGCATCCGTGATTGTACATACACAATTTTTTTTGTAATGTAAACCTAATGTGTATAATTTTAAGTCGTTTTTACAATACAGATTCTATTTAAAAAATGTGCACAATTTAATCATATTTCCCTGAAAGGTCAACGTTTCGCTCACATTTTACATGAAACACATAATACAAGATGGTAAGGCTTATATTAAAACGACTTTAACGGATTTTATCGCGGTTTATTAAAGGATATTACAATCCTTTTGAGTGGAAACTTCACAGCTAACATCGGCTACCACGGTCACGGGTGGACCAACACAACCGGTGTCCTGAAAGTCATAAGTTATTACCAAACTGCAATCATGCAGCTGTGAGGTGTTACATTTGGTTTCCGATTCAATTGTTTTCTTAACTGGGTTTCAAGCAGAAGGAGCCAGATCATATGATCTCCATTGAAAATTTGGTGTTTTTTAAATTTGAAGTGTCAGGGATCATCTTTGTGCGGTAAATGTGTCCCTTCATGTGGATGCGTGCATTGTTAACCGAATGTCAGGAGTCAGTGTGTTCGCCGACTACAGATTGTGCAACGCGGCGTTGTTTATTGATGAGCGATGTGTTCTTTGACGCAAGATTTTACTGATCTTTTTGTGTGTCCTACATAAGAGAGATCACAGTCACAATCAAATTTACTCCTGCATCTTGTATAGGGATACGACACTCACTGGTTGTAAAAATCGCGTGACCTTTTTTGGGACTTAAAATGACCTGTTATCGAAAATCGGTTAAGGACATGTGGCCAATTTTGTCAGTGAACCCTTTTACGTATGGTAGTACTGCAGATAGGCGGTCGACAGTGGTAGGTTTCACTCAGTCTCTGAATGGGAACTCTGAAGCTTGTTGTCTTGCAGAACACGACATGTTGAAGTACAGTGCACAGGCGTTGCTCACCACATATACCGTGTGCTCTCTGAAATAAACATTTACACTCTGTAGATAACTCTGTTGAATTATGGTAAGAATTCCCGTTAAATTTAAAAAAACTGCCCTCCCCACCCCTTACGGCGCCAATAATAATTACTATAGGGTACGCCCACAAACACATCTCTTTCCATCTGCGGGAGAGGTCCGTCCTATCGTCTCCCTAATTTAGAAGACAGAATAATACACAGATATAATCTAGAAGACATCTTCGCTAGTCGGATGAACTGTAAAGGCGGGAACCGAAGCGCCGCCATCCAGTGGTGGGACCCTCCGGAAAAAAAAAACAATGTGGAATAATAACTCTGTTATTCCTTTTCAGCATGTATTCATATGTGTCTACTGTATATTCATACATTTGTTTTAGAATAAAGATGTATTCGATAATATCAAGTTTTTGTCAATTATAATTAATACATTTATTAATATTCACACAATAAAAATGTTTACACTTACGTATTTTTGTACAAATACCTACTGCCCATGGCTGATTGTCACGTGACAAGTTCTTGAAATTTGGTATGTCTAAGTCATGAAATTTTCCGATGCAATAATTATTCCACTACGGATTATACGCCTAGCAGGCGGTCTGAACAAAATATTCGTATTAAACTGACATATTGTAGCGATTACTATTTATTTAGTATTTTTAAGTTGAGCAACATTATTTAATAGGTACTACTGTTCAACTTCATTTATGACATGATTTTTATAATTGAATATCGATTCTGATTATGCCCTTGGCGAGAACACTTTTGGTTACATTTTTTTTAATTTATAAGATCCGTCAACAATTATATTGCACTACGTGGTACAATTATATTTAAAACATACATTAAAAGCAATTTAATCGCATAATAATCACTTACAAGTAAACTCAGCGTGCAGAATTTTAATAATAGTAAATAATCAATTATAGAACAAAAATAAGGGATCTAAAAAAAATTACTCATTAAAGAGATTTATTAGAGATTTTTAATGTGACACGAGGGGTGATTGATAAGTATCCGAAACGATAAAGAAAAACTTTAATAATCTGCTTAAAACAATTTTATTTTTCAACGTGTATTTAGTCCAGCGCTTCTCCAGTGCCGTTACACCAGCTTGATAAAATGTTCTCTCTAACCCCTCAAAATACTTGTCTACGGCAACAATGACTTCATCATTTGATGAAAATCTTCGGCCACCTAACCATTCCTTGAGATTCGGAAAAAGGTGGAAGTCGCACGGGGCCAGATCTGGGAAATAGGTAGGATGCGGTACTAAATTCGAACCACAGTTCATGGAGTCCAGCAATTTTGGCAAACCCTTGACGAGTGCACAGGAGCATTGTCGTGATGGAATAAAGCTTCCTTTTTGGCTAAATGAGTCCGTTTCTTTCGGATTTCTTCACAATTTTTTTGCAGAAAACTTGCATAATACTCTCTACTTATTGTTTTTCCTCTTTGCAAATAATCCTCTAAAATAATCCCTCGAGCATCCCAAAAACAGTCGCCATCATTTAGCCGGCCGACAAAGCCGTTTTTGCTTACTTCGGTGCAGGTTTTCTTTTGTTTCAGGAGTATAATGATGTATCCATGTTTTATCTACTGTAACATAACGCCACAAAAACTCGTTAGTATCACGCTTAAACAGCGCCAAACACTCCGACGAATCGTCCACTCGATGTTTGTCTTTTGGTTGACAGTGAGCAAACGCAGCAACCATCGCGCGCAAAGCTTTTTCGTTCGCAAATGTTGGTGAATTGCTCATCATCTCTGCTATCTGCCGCAACTCTAAGCGCCGATCATTCAAAACGATTCTTTGAATCTTTTTGATCATGTCCGGATCGTGACTTCATTTGGACGGCCAGACCTGTTGGCGTCTTCGCAGCTCTGTCTCCCACATTTAAAATCAGTTACCTAGGTGTGAATTGTACTCAATGCAGCAGCAGTATGACCTAAACACTGTCTAGCTTGACTTTAATCTGGGTTGCTGTTTTCCCTTTTAAAACCTAAATCTCAATCACCGCACGAATTTCATTTCTTTCCATCGTTGAGAAAATTTACGACACAGAAAATTCTAGGTCCCTCACACAAATTCTATCAGTTCGAATAAATTCAAATTTAACGTTCTATTTTCGAAAAGATGATAGAATATAATGTTATATAATTATGTGCCGTTATTACTTGTGTTAGATTAGTACCTTCTTTAGTTTATTGTTGTCGGTGTAACAGTGTATGTAAATTTAATTATCTCAATAAATGTCTTATTTTTATTCTAACAAATTTTGTTTGACTATCTTTTTTTAAGTTCGTCGTTTCGGCCAGTTATCAATCAGTCCTAGGATGAAAAACGCAGTTGCATCTGCGTCCAGGAAATGTCACTGATTTTGCGTTTACGGCCGTTGTGTGTTTACTTGCTCCCGTTCCACATACTTCTCAGTGGCGACGAGTATGGGATCGAGGCGATAAGTTTGTAACATTGTCGCTCGGCCAATACGTGCTATACAAACAATATAGTAATAAGGAAAAAGTCTTATTTAAAAAAAAAAGTGAAAATGTTATATTTGATAAAAGACTGAAACATCGTCATTAGTAAAAAAATATAGAAACCAAGTGATAATGTATAAGGGTTTCATCAGCGGGTAGCAACCGTGTGATGTGGTATATATGCACACACCGGTTCGCTCTGCCACGCCGGTCGCGTCCACAGTAACCCACCGCTCGGACTCATTAGGTGAGGTCCCTGTGTCGGAACCGGAGGTGGAGGGAAGGCCCGAATAGGACGACAATGCATTCGGTTCGTCTACTGACGACAACACGAGCTCGACTGCAGTAAGTGACGAGGCACAGCGTTGCTCGACCCCGTCATGGGTAACGACAACGAGAGGGGTCCATCGTCCCATGACTAAGAGTGAACCCGAGGACGAGTCCTTCCATGATGCCGGAGATAGCCTGCCGACTGCGACCGACCCGAACATGACTGTATGAATATGAACCCGAAGTGAATATGACTGTACGACAGTAACGCAACTAAGGTTGATTAGGAAGTTTCTGTAACCGATATGTCTTATGTTATAGAGGAGGAATGATATGTATGAGGGTATACGTGAAAAACGAAAGAATAATAATAAATACGATAAAACGAAATACGAGAAAACGAAAATAAAATAAAACGAAAAAAATGCACCAGTGTGTTCAGACCGGATGGTGAAAGAATGAAAACCGGATAGGGTGAAACGTGACAAATACACTGGCTAGACCATATACGATATAAGGACATTTGCATTACCCACAGATGCTAGGTGCCATAAAAACATTTTTTGTATTCGCTCTAACCGGAGAGTGTGAGTTGCGTAATGTAGTTTCCATGCCTGAACATAGTACTCCATTGTATACTATACATCTACTATACTCCTTACTAG
>JAFELO010000288.1:164453-175211 GCA_017140195.1 Eumaeus atala | reverse complement strand
CGACGGACCAGCACATGGCGTACCAGCGGCGCATCTACGCGACGCGGACGGATGAGTCCCGCAGGTCGCAGTGCGAGTCCAGCGATATGTACGCGGGGCCTGCGGGGACCTTCAGGGCCTTAAGCCTGGACTGAGGTAGTGAGCATCTAGTCCAACAACGTACAATTAAAAATATTGGAGTATTGCGTGTCGGGCACGAAGGGTTCCATATGGATTACAAGAACGACAAGCAACCACGTTCTTTTAGTTTATGTTGTTATAGCGGCTACAGAAACACATAGCCTGCGAAAATTTCAACTCCCAAGCTATCCCGGTTCATGAGATACATCCTGGTGACAGACGGACAGCGGTGTTAAGTGTTAGAGCGTTATTGACCTTACGGGTACGGAACCCTAAAAACCAGTTTAAACTTTATTTTACTAGCCCGGAATTCCACGTGTCAATAGGCGGCTGCATTTTGTGCAATTTACATCAAGGAAATTCGTTCAGACATTTTTACGTGCGGTCAGACCCGATTACGTGCGGTCAGGCCCAATTACGTGCGATCAGGCCCGATTACGTCCGATAAGGCCCGATTACGTGCGATGGGGGCCCGGATCACAGAACAGTAAACAGTGCCTCCATGTGCCACATTCATTGGTTTTAAGACTTAGCGGTAAGATGCAATGCTATGCTGCATTGCAGCGCGATTGTACTGGGACGATCGGAGAGGCAAATGTCGCGCGCACGATAACGCCATAATGCTATGATGTCACGTTTCGTGCGGTTTGTGAGTCGGTGGCCCAAAATAGACGAAGATGTGGAGGAAGGTTAGGCAATGTATCTGCATGAATTATGCGGTAATCTATTCGCGCTGGTAAAACCATCAATCGGAGCGGATTGGTGGTTTTTCTACTCTATCTTCTCTATGTTGAGGACCCGAACAATATAGTTTCAAATGATCCTGGCTTGGGCCTAATTAGCTTCGATTTCATAAAGACTGGAATTACTCTCACTCTTTGGCGTAGGTAATTAATAATTATACAACATGTATCAAAAACCCTGTTGGATCTTTGAAACATGTATATGTCGTAGTCGTATTGTACAAATGGCCGTATTACATTACGGCTAGCCGTTTTCGTTTCGTTGAAGGGCCTTTTTATTTTGTGGCGGGTTAACGATTAGCCGGATTATCATTGCGAGACGTTCATCAATGCGGCGGCTGACGTTTAACCTCAATGAGTCTCTTGATTTTAGGCTGTGATAGTGATCGATACAAGTATGAAATTAGGCCAAATGTTTTGAATGCAAATAAAAAATAATATAACCACGAAGGCTTAGTCGTGGGCTACGCCGCCTTAACCATTGAACATATATATATATGTTCAAAGGTTAAGGCTGAATGAATATATATATATATTCATTCAGCCGTATTTAATCCGGCTTATCGTTGGCCCGCCAGAAAATAAAACGGCCGTCGGGAAAAACACTTGGGCGCCGGATATATTTTCTTGTTAATTAATATAAAATAGGTCATAAGATTATTAACAGGAAATTCGACTGATGCGACCCCTTAAAATCTAACATTGCAACAACAATAAAAAAATGCATATTAATTGCGGGCAACACAATAAAGGAAGGCGTCTTTGAATGTAAATGACATAATTACATACAAAACTTTTAAGGATATCTCACTTCTTACATTTAAATTGTTGTAAGAATTCACTTAATAAAAATGTACGTAATTAATGTGATTTAATTAACTCGAACAACCTGATTGTTATATGACTAATTCACTAACTACCAGTGGAGTTCAACTTACGATTGTGATAGTTTTTTCATGTTTTTGACACAAATTTAAGAGGGAGTGCCATGCTCTCGCTCACGTGATATCGCAGTAAAGTGACAGCTATGTCGTCGCGTTTTGTGCTTTTTGTAAGTAGATGGTGCAAGGAGGAAAGGGGGCCGACGCCTCTGCATGACAATACTAGTACGGATGGCTATACTCGTCAAGAGGCTACGATTGCTCGTTTGCACCACTGCACTATAAAAAAAACAAATTAAGAAAACAACACTTGAACTTTGGACATATTTCTAGAAAAAGTCAAGGTTCAAGTGAAACGTGAAATTCGTGTTACGTAATTTATGGATGGCCCCTTTGCACCATGGGACTGTAAGAGTGTCCTGGTGAGGTGCAGTCTTATTTATTGGCATTAAAATTGGTCGACACGACCGCGGAGGGCACCTCTCGCTCACAACCACCTCGAGGTGCTAAGCTTCTCACTTTTAGTGAGGTATAATGATGATGATGATATAAGAGAATAATAATACAAATGTATTTTCAATATATTTATTTCTTAAGTATAAGTATTTACACTGCTATTCCTAATATCGACATTCATTTACAATCGCCTTGTCCAACTCGGCAATGTACACTTGTAATGACTATCCATTCATCCATTCTAAAATATTGGTTCATCCACAACGGACGATGTTTTAAATTCCATACAGCAAAAGGAAGAACGGCTCCCTTATTTGTCCCACATAGCTATTTCTTATGAAACGTGTGAATTGATGATCCTGAAATTCATCAGCTTGCATTCAAGAGATAGAAACAGAAAAAATCATCCCTCTCTGTCAATGCAATAAAAATACACAGCTGTTTGTATTGTAGGGTCAGTCCCTTTAAAGCAAAAACATCTTCACACCAATTCCCTGAAGTACGATGGTCGTACAGATTGCTAAACGCCCTCGAGGTGATGAGACGTGACTCGAGAGCGAGGGCGTGGCTGGAGTCAACAGGAATGCCACTATTGCTATATGGTTAAACTGGCGCTAGTCTTAAACAACTTCGGAGTATTAGTTATTTTAGAATGTCTTTATAAGTCGAGCTTGCACTACAAACAATTATAATATGAAAGAGAGTATTTTGTAGATAGTTATAGTAGTAGTTGTTTAGAATTGCATGATGATTGCACTCGTTTTCGCTCATTGACTCTCTTATTTATTAAATTACAATGAAAACTGGAAATGGGTTGGTCACATACTCCGAAGAACAGATGGCAGAAGGGCCAATAAGGTTCTGGAGTGGAGGCTGTGTTTAGGAAAACGAAGTGTTGGTCGTCGGTTCACCAGGTGGGCAGACGTGCAGTAGCCAGTTCGGGATAGATGCGAGTAGCAGGAGATCGGCCGTCTTGGCGTTCATTGAAAGTCCAGCAGTGGACCGATAGGGGCTGATAATGACGATGACTTGTTTCTAATCAGAACCCCACCACCGATTTGTTGTCTGTTTTCCACTTAAGGCTATCCAGGACTTTAAATTTTTGATTGAAATTGAACCACCAATTGTAAGAAGGGAATAAACGCCATTTTTTCACATATTCATTTTTGTATTCCATATACGTAGCGCTATACTTATGAGTTCGAAGGAAGAAACGCTTTGTATAGATTCATGCGACCATAAAAAATGTTAGTTAGAAGAACGGAACAATTCCCTACCTTTACTACCTTTATTCTCTTCTTCCAATTTTTGACGCTACGTTCATATAATAAGTGGTTATTTTTGCTTGTTTATTTATTAATATATAAAACTCACCGCTTTTGGCGGTATACTCCTGGTTGAATACACGCCATTTTATTTAGTTGTCTTTGTGACTGCAGTTAGCGTTGCGTCGTGAAGATTACCAACCCTTTAATTATTATTTCATTTCGAAAACTTAAATATGAGTAGTGAAAGTAGCTGTCACAATGCAATTGATAATATGTCAGAAGCTGAGATTCCGAAAAAGAAGAGAAAAGGTGTCAGAAATATCTACTTTTACAAATAGAAAAGCAGAGGTCACAGCGTTTACTTGGCTAATCTTATGTAAGTACAAGTACTGGAAGGCTGGTGTCAGCACAATCTAACGAAAGAAAAACTAAACTAAAGAAAAACTGCACTCAGAAGTTCAGCATTGAAGGAAAACAGCAGTTGCTTAAGTTCGTTTATAATGGACGTCCGAAAAGTGAGCAAGACATACAAGAACTACCTGAAGATCAACGGGGACAACATCGTAATGGAGGTAATGTCTTCACGAACGAAACAATTGCGGCTATCGATGAACATATCCCGTCACTTCCCCTAAAATAATGTAACCTTAATTGTCAAAATAATGCACGAACTTTTTTTGAATAAATATCCCCAATATCAATGCGTAAAATATGACTACTACAGGAAATGTTTTAACGATAATCATGGGTACAGATTCGGTCGCCCACAAGAAGACCTCAACTTGTGAAGAACTTGAAGCAAAAATAAAAAGTCCATCTCTCATTGAGAATGCGAAGCGAGTGGCAGTTGCAGAAAAAATGATACATCTCAAACGCGCCAGAAAATTTTATAATAAACAACAAAAAAATTTTGGCATTGTGTCAAGAAAGAGAAGATGTAGGAGCCATTGTTTTTGATTATATGCAAAATTTGGCGATTCCTAAGATCCCAATTCAAGAGATGTTTTATTTGAGAAAATTATCGCTGTATGTGTTTTGTGTTCACCACTTAAAAAAAACATAACGCGAGGGTGAAGCTAAACGGGGCCCAGGTGAAGTACGCAGTTTATAGTGGAAAACAATACAGAGTATGAATCCCTCTGTCAAAGAGCTACATGTTTTTAGTGATGCTTGTGACAAAATAGAAATAATACACTAATAAGATTCTTACTCACTCTCGTTTCAATAAATCCTTTTGTGAAAATGTACCAATATTTTCGTGTCCGTGGCCATTGGTTTCTACAATGTGATCGAAATTTTGGGACCGCGAAAAGACTCGTTAGGAGAAAGGACAGAATTTATGTTCCAAATGAATATAACAATCTTATTTTGCAAGCAAAGCACAGGGGATTTACAGTTAATCCTGCTACTTCAAACGACATACTTCATTTCAAAAATTCATGGCAGCAATGTTTCAAAAAAGCTGTAAATCATTAGACAACATTCAAGATCTCTCAATATCGCAGCTTTGAGTATAGTTCAAGTCATAAAGGTTACTTGACTTGTTCCGAATTTATCGATGGTTTCGTTAAAGCTACATTTTTTGCTACAAAACCTTCTACAAATCCGAAGATACCTGATATTCCGGCATATTTTACTAAAATAACCATAAGTGAGAAAAAAATGAACGACATAAAAGAATAACCCAATACATTCCCGAGGAATTCAAAGACTTCTACAATGTTATACTGACTTGGCCAACTACAAGTTCCGAGAGCGAAGAAATTGAGGTATAATTTACTGTTAAATAAATAGGTACTGATTTCATTGTCTATTAACTCAAATTATTTATACATCTTATAAATTGGAAGCAGGGAATAAATCCAACACATTTCATATATAAATGAGTATATACATTTCCCCCAGACATGTTAGTAAATAAGTCAAATATTATATTTTCTGTAATATCAGTGATGCGACCTTATCACAAGTCGAAAAGTAAAAAGTTATAAAGTTTTTTTTTAATTATCTCCACTCTTTGTTTTTGGATTTATTCCCTTCTCTTTTCTCTGCCTGTATAAGAGCATAAGTCATTTAAGTTCAAGTAAGCAAGTTCCCATTCTTCTACCTTTTTTTCATACATAAGGGGGGAAACAAGCAATCGGAGTCCTTTGGTGTCCATCGACGCCCATGGACATCCGCATGAATGTTACGCAGGTGCGTTTCCCTCCTGTCACCCTCCGCCACAATGGGTCACCCGTTACTCACAAACCACACGAAACGCGACAGCGACACTGTCACTTTCCGCCGGCATCAAGTGAGCTATCTATCATTTCTCTCTTACATTTATATGTAGAGACTTCGCATGGAGGTGACATGTCTGTCTGTGCTACGCATCCTCCACGGACACATACACCTCCTCGTAGAGAGTCTCCGGGTCGTCCGGGTACAGAGCCACCTCCTGCCCCTCCACCTTGATGTGCTGGTACAGCTCCTCGTCCCGGTACACCTGGAACAAACGCTGTGCTACTTTTATTGTTGTGCTCGGGTGTGTAGACTTACCAAGAGACTGTGGCCTGCTGTCTAGTAGCCGAATTGGGCCGGCGCGACCGAGGCTGTACCTCTTAGTTACATTACACTTTCATAAAGTGAAAGCTACGAGCATTTAGTGTGGCTTTTGAGCAGTCGGCATCTCACTGGGATGGGGTAGTGCAATGCTGTATATAGGAGGTAGTACCTTGCATGGTGTATGACACTACATCTTCCTATGCTACGGAATTGGCCCAGCTCGACCGGTGAGGTACCTCTCGCTCACTTGATACCGTGGTAAAGTGACAGCTTCGCTGTCGCGTTTCGTGTGGTTTGTGGGTATCTCGTGGAGCCTTAGGGGTGGTGGCGGGATTATAGGAGGGCAACGCATTTGCGTAACAATCATGCGAATGTCCATAGGCGTCGGTAGTCATCAAAAGGCACCAATTTCTCGTTTGCCCCTTTTGATATTTAAAAAACCTCATGGCTCTGATTACTCAATTATTCCCCGTTATATAAAAAAGTGTGTCTGTGAAAGTTCGATTGGTCAAAGTGAGTGTGTGTGTGAGTCCAGAACTGGGCCGGCGAGAGCACCTCTCGTCCACATGCCGCACGTCAGGTGGCAGCAGTGGGATTTATATGAAAAGAGTTGACTTTGAGTCCAGCCGAACAATGGGACATATTGTGTTGCAGGCGAGTTTGTCCACCCAAGCACATTCTTTTCCCTCATTCTCCTATTCCGTCCGACACGACCGGAGAGAGATCAGGCGCAGGACTGATGGCTAAATGGGGGTGGTAATGCCGCCAACATCCAAAACGGAAAAATCCCCATAAGACGTTTGGTCCTTACGGCCCAACTCAGCTACACGACCTCTCACTAGACTGCGTCTGCTAGTCGCTGCTCCTGTACTCACCTCGTGGAAGTCTTCGGTCTCCTCGTACTGCTCATCGTACGCCTGCACTTCCGTCTTGATCTCTGGCGGCTGGTACACTTCGGCCTCCTCTACTTGCACTTCCACTTTCATCGCTGAAACATTACCACCAGGTTTTATTCAAGTATGGGAATAAGCTCGAGAGTCCGTGACGAGTGTTACGAAAGTAGACTAACGGAAGTTGAGAAGCATATATAAGTTAGTGCAGATAAAGAGAGGGAACTTGCGAGGGAGATATATGTTAGTGAAGATAGAGAGAGAGTTATACGGAAGTTGCGAAGTAGATATAAGTTAGTAAAGGTAAAGAGAGTTATACGGAACTTGCGATATAAGTTAGTGATGGTAAAGAGAGTTATACGGAAGTTGCGAGGGAGATATAAGTTAGTGATGGTAGAGAGAGTTATACGGAACTTGCGAGGGAGATATAAGTTAGTGAAGGTGGAAGAAAGGTACGTTTCGTATATTAGTGTACACTGTAGAGGCAAGAGGGATAAGTGAGAGTACTCGTTTCTCACTTTTTCAGTTATGTTTTGTATTACTAAATTTATATATAATAGGTCTTAGTCCAGTTGTGTGGACAAATGTCTACAGCGCACCACATTACATGCGTATTATAATAAAAGCTTGTATGCTATTCTTTAAAACAAAAACAACTGAAGTGATTTAATTAAAATTTGTAACAATAACATTAAAAACCTCTTCTTACCTCAAGAAATGATTCTCTAAGTCTCTTTTCTCTAGTGTACATGCGGGTCCCAAAATTCAAGCATTGTTGTGGCGGCGAGGATCAGTAGCCTGGGGTGAGCCCTGGGGCCAATTGAAGTGACGGGGTGCTCTTTGTACCTCTCTTGTGAGGGGAGGGGACTAGAGAGCAGGAGGATGACGCGCTTTCGCGTCCGGGACAAGGGGAGAGGATGGGAGCTTCACCCCACTTTACTGTCTCAAAGTTGGTAGGATTTTCCTGTGACGTGGTGCAATCCCTGTATTCCTTTAATGTGCCGGTGGCCCCACACACCACCGCACCCAGAGTCGCCCGTGGCAAGTAGATGCATATCAACAAAATAACAAAAATGCAGGTGAAACCGTGAGGCACTCCTAGTACAATGACCCTTACCTTTATTAGCTGCTTGTTTGATTGCCAGTTTGTTCCGTCTGTTCCTGCTCTTGTAGGGCGCGGGCATCTTAAGGTGCACAGTCTTCACGTGCAGCTTCATGGAGTTGGACTGCGTAAAAAACTTCCCGCACTGAGGGCACTCGTACGGCTTCGCTCCGGTGTGCACCTGCAATTGACGAGCTTTTGTCAATATTTCGCACGCTGCATGGTGGCACTCGTTGTGCTGGGGAGCTGATGGGAACTTGGGGGATGAGATAAAAGACGGAGTGGGTTTTGTGCTAATAATAATATCGTCCTAGTCGAATTTGTGCCACAGCGGACATATTTATAGAGACTAACAAGAGGCGCAGGCACAAGTGAACTCCCCGTTCCCTCATTCTCCTATTCCGTTGGAACGGCTCGGACATGACCGGAGAGAAACCAGACGCAGGACCGACGGCGTAACGAGCTCTCCGAAGCACGGGGGCGTAACATCGACAACCTCCCGGCTTCAGATTCTTTTTAGAAATAAAAAAATCCTAATTGCACTTTGGTCCGTCACGGGACTATTGACAGCTGATGGTCCAGTTTGCTCACTGGCCGCGCTGAAGGGAGTGTTGTATTCTTTTTTCTTACGTGTCTCTGCCTCAATATTATTTGTCTGTACATCTCGGCTGTCACAGTAATATTCAGTGCAGCAGTAGTGGCATGGAGATGAGGACAGCGAGTGCCGCTGTGGTGTGTTGTGGCCCGTCATTATACACGTCGTACATAGCAAACTTCACCAAATTCTCATTATCACTAGAAAATATGCGCACCGCGATTGTAGTATATAAACTTACAACGGCCAAATGTCAAATGCCGCGAGCCCGTACGGGCGTGCGCCCTCTAGGTAAGCGTATAGTGAGAACATTACATACAACTAAGTCAAACTTTACCTATTTCTTTTTATATATTCGTATTTTGTATTCATACCACTTGCACATACCCATCCGCAACAAAGGATGTCCGGCTGTCACATTTATTTCAGTTTACGAGTGCCCATTAAATAGATGAAGTCAAGACGAAAACATCATCTGAGACATAATATAACCTATGCCCATGAAATAACTTACAAACAGGGTGCCCTATTGGTAGTCATCAGAAGGCTTCCTTCCACTGCTCGTTTAGCCCCATAATATCTAAAAAAAGACTTGTTTACCCTATCGTGTCTCAACAGGGCTGCCTTGTTGCTGAATGCTTTCGGACAATGTGGACACTCATACGGCCTCTCACCCGTATGTGTTCTGGTGTGGATCTGAAATTCAATCAATTAAATATTTAATTAAAAATATGAAATATATATAAATTACATACATAAACATCCACTAACTACATCACCCGCGACCTCTGTCGCGGGTGATGTAGTTAGTGGATGGTGACGTAACACGCGGACTAGCCGCTACGTCACCAACTGAGCCAGCCGGTCGTCACTTTGATTGTGGTGAGATCAAAATCAGTGAATGTCATCTCAAATGAATTACCCCCTGCTGCCCTTGCTGTACTCATCAGTACACCTGTATTTTTCGTTATTTAGGGAAAAAGAATAATTATGCTCATGTTCTTGGGAATTGCTAGTCATCAAGACTTCTAGTTATCACATTGTTACATCTTAGGGCATAAAAAACCAAAACATTGCAACATTATAAATCAAAAATGCAAAGAAATAAGAATGTTAAACAATACTTGTTCACTCACCTGGAGAAACAGAGGCATGGTGAAGCTCTTTGGACATACTGCACATTGGTACGGTCGTTCACCGGTGTGCACTCTCTGGTGGTATCTCAATGCTGCATTAGACTAGAAACAACAAGTCTGACCTGAATACCACAGCTTGCACAATTATGTTTAAGAAAACATATCAACACAAGTATATTGACTACACTGGTCAAGGCTCCGATGAATCCCTGTGTATATACACATATATAATACTATGTATAATCATTACATTTGCACGCTGTTATAAGCAGAATATATTATGCTTATAACAGTGTGCAATGTACACAAAATGTTCCTGCAATTAAAGTTCTATTTCTATTTCATAACACAGTGGAATCTCAACAACTCGAATGTAAAGGGAAATGCTAAAAAAATTGATTTAATTTGTTTTCAACTTAACAAGAATTTCGAGCGACAAAGACTTTAATCAAAATTTCAACCTGAAGGGCCTTAGAAAAAATATCTCTGTTAGATTTTATGGCACAATATTTATTTATATATGTGAATGATGTATTAAAAATATCTCTGTTAGATTTTATGGCACAATATTTATTTATATATGTGAATGATGTATTTACACATAATAATAAGTAGAGAAATTCTAGTGTGGCAAAAAAATAACCAGACAAATAAATTGTCACTGATAATCAACAACCACTAATTAGTTAAGAAGTGTAATGAATTTGGCTCTTTAAATATCCCAGCAGATAACATTCTTTTTTTTTCTGAGGGATCTAGTACTGTTGGCGATGATAATGGCCCCGCCCCTACAGTTCTTCGGACTTTTGTCTTTTAGTCAAATAACACTCATCCATTGCATGTGTGCATCTAGTTTTTTAATGATAAATATATGGTTTGTGGCACAAAGTGTTTTGGTATATTTAATTGCTACGAGTTTGCGGAATTCCAAATAAATCATCATTGTGTATTTCTAACTTAATAAATAAATAATTAAATGCAAAATATGACGTTCACACAATTTCTATTTGTATTAGATAC
>JAFELO010000288.1:153976-164345 GCA_017140195.1 Eumaeus atala | reverse complement strand
TCACTATTCATGTATATATTTTAATAATGTTTTGTAGTAATTATGATCTTTATTTCCTAGTTTCATTGTATGAATCACATTTAATTTATCATTTTATTATATAAACTGTGTGCGTGTGTGCGCGTGTACGAGTCGAATTAAGGAATCATAACTACATTTTCAAAATCAATATATAATTTTCTTATTGTCAAAGTATTGGCCGAAAAACATGGTCATCAATAAATAGCGCTGCGATCTTTCTAGATCCAGCGACTTTGTTTTACTAGCTCCACCCCAAATGGGCAAGCAGTATGTAGTAATTGATTGTGCCAGGGGAATATGTATTTCTTTAAGTATTGTTTTTGTTGTCACATGTTGTAATACTTTAAAAATCCAAATAAGTTTCCGAAGTCTGTTCATGGTAATTTCTACGTGTCCACACCAGGCTGTCTTTGGTCAATAACCACACCCAGGTACCTAGTCTGCTTTACTTGTCGTATAGCTATGCAGGCGCAATTGGAGTGTCGCAACTGTATACATTGATGAAATTTGACATCAAGTGGGGGTTGTGTGCTATTTGTACTTTGTAAAGGAATATAGTTAGTTTTTGTGACATTTAGAGACAGTAGATTGTTATCAAGCCAATTAGCTATTCTGGCAAGTCCTGTTTCTGCTGCCCTTTGAACTGCGTCCCACGTTGCACCCGAGAATGTTACAGCAGTATTATCGGCATACGAGTATACTCAAGCATTCTCAATTTTTAAGTTCCAGAGGCTGTTTATATACAAAAAGTACAGCATTGGACCCAGTATGCTCCCTTGGGGAATTCCATAGGTGACAAATCTGGGCAAACTAAACACACTGCCTCTTTTTTCGATCGTGCAGATAATCAGTAAAAAAGATTCAAGGTTGCATCTCTTATACCTACCCCCTCCAGCCTGTGCAGAAGAGCGGAAACAGTAACTGTGTCAAAAGCTTTCTTTATATCAAGAAATATGACCAAGCATTTAGTGCCTTTGTCCACTATTTCAGTTACAGTAGAGGTTAGTGATAGAATAGCATCCTCTGTGGAAACGCCAGGTCTAAATCCAAATTGGGTTTGTGAAAGTAAATTGAATTTTGAGAGATATTTAGTTAGTCGAGTGTTAAGTAATTTCTCTAAAATTTTAGACATGGCTGTTAAAACTGAAATTGATCTATATTTGGAGGGTACAGTTCTATTTCTACTCTTGTACACCGGCGTTTTTATGGATTGCTTTAGTAGTGTGGGAAAAATACCGTGCTCAAAACAGATTACCAAGTGAGTAAGTATTGGAAATACAGTTGCATGCACTGCCTTTAAGAAAATAGTGGGAATTTTATTCCAGCTGGGGGCACTACCTGATTTAAGACTCATTAATACTGAATGTACCTCCGAAGAATCCGTCTTGAGTAGTACAAACGAGAAAGAAGAATGGTGTCTGCTCTTTGCTTGACAGACTTACTGGGATCTGTGAGATTATATCTTCTGCGAATTGTTTACCAACATTGGCAAAATAGTCATTCATCATGTTAGCTGATTCCAGGAGAGTTGACGCAGTTTGTAGTAGCTCTGAGTTTAAAATTTTAACACTTTGACTTGTAATACTCTTGATTGTTTTCCTCAGTTATTTAGGATTGTGTTTTGCTCTATTAAAATTTTCTCGTTCGTATTTTCGTTTGAGGTTTTAGTTAGAGAATTACAATAATTTTGTTATCTCTTATAGGTATATATCATTGTGAGGGTCTAGTTTTATTCTTCTTTGCATATTATTATGATTATGTATGCACTGAAGTAAGCCAGATGTCATCCAGGGTTTGATGATTCGACTTTTTTGTGATATACTAGTGATAGTAGTATACTTAATTAAACAACATTGAAGGGTATTTATCAGTGAGTTAGTGAATATATTAGGATTTTGTAATGCAGGTACTTGGCTCAAATCAGTTTTGTGAGAAATTTCAATGTTTTATCTAGCTTCATTTTATTTTTATGTTAGATCTTTTATTTTTATGTTCACTATTAGATATTTTTAAAATAGTCATCAGATGATCCGTAACTTCGAGTTGCAGTCTGTTTTTCTTGATTTACAAAATATAAAACCATGTATGGAAATAACACTTTGTACTAGTTACAAAGTGTATTCATAATTTGAAATTTGTTGGTTTTAGCGGAAGAAGTATTTTTTTTTCCACTTAATGAGGATTTTGACTTCAGAATCAAAATAATTTGTTATTGTTACAAAGTTGGTAATGTACAATAATTTTATGTTTCAACCATTACCATAACAGGCATGCAATAAAAAATTTAAGATACTAATAATCACACATTTCTGGCAAATAAAGTTATTTATTACTTAATCTCAAAAATATATAGCAAATACAAATATTAAAATTGTATTACTACATTGTTTTTAGCAATAGTATGTTATAAAATAAGAATTTAGAAGGTTAACATAGCAAACAATCTATCTCAAACTAAAAATAACAAAAGCATTAACAACCTTTGACTTATAAAGATTCCACAGTAGTACTTGAGCCAACTGAGAAATAACTCAATTAATGTTCATATTTCCGACCTACAGAGTGATTAAGTTGTAGAATCTTCAACACCAGCATACTAAAAATTGAATTGAGAAAAAATGGACTAACAAGTGATACTTACTGCATATCTTTTTCCACACACTTCACACACAATATTTTTGTTCTTATAATATTTTAGCTTTCTCTCAGCAGCTTCATCTTCTAAGCAACTAATTTTGTTACCCGCTTGAACTGTGAACTTTGGCTTGATGTGTATTCTCTGATGAATGAGACATGCTTTCTCAGAGGCAAACACTTTTTGACACTAAAATTTAAAATATTCAATTAACATCCCAATATTACGACAAAATATGAATAACACAGTTCATTTATTATAATTTCCAATAATGAAGTTGTTTGCAAAGATTTATACAGTTATAAATAAACACTTTTATTTGGGACTGCTTTTTTGACAAGAACAGTTGTAATCTTTGATGTTAAGAAAACAAACATATGGAGTAAGTAGACTTGCACTAAATACCTTAGAAAAGGTATAAATGTATTCAAACCAAAAAAATATGTCAAGATCACCTAATAACCTTTAGACTAAGCTAATTCCTATATTCTGGAGTATATTCCTCATGCATTTAATAATAATTCAAGATGATAGTTTGTTTATTATAAATAAAATTTAAAAGAAAAGAGAAGAATGAGTAAAAAATATCTTTAGGTCATTTTATTTACGCTTTACATAATACTACCTAGTCTAGGACGTAAGCATATAATATTAGTACGTACTTCGCAAGAACCACAAACACAAAATCAAAAATTAATTCATGTTCATACAATACTTATTTGTTTATTTATCAGCTCAATCGCCAAATTGTTCTTATTTTGAAGACAACAGAAGAAGCACTCTGTACTCAATGTTCAAATTCAATATAGATAATATAAAAATCGAGATTGCTCTATAAAACCAAATATAGATAATTTTCCAACGTGATCGCTTATAATAAGCATAAAATTTCGTCATTGTAAAAAGTAATAGACATCAATACAAACCGTGTCACACTTATATTCAACTGTTTCGACATTTTCGCTTTTAGGACTGTGATCATTTTCAAGATGTTCTTTCAATGCATCTTCTGTGGGAAATGTATCACCACACTCACAGATAATATAATGAATGCTAACGAACGAACAGTAAAACATGTTACTCATAGAACCACGACTGTTGCCACAGATTACTGATTACTGTGATTATCAAATACGGAAAGATTCCGAACTTCACAAGTTTCACAAAGGAAATCCGCCATGACAGTATCTGTGGGCCATATAGTTTCTGTGCGATGACAATTGATGTTGACATTTTTATATTCTTGGTGTCTATGGTCTCCTTGTCTGAAATCGCTGACATACCTAATTGATTATTTTGCGTTGTTAACGTAAAGTAGATCTTATGTGTTATTTCACTATAAGTTACATGTTTTATACAATGTAATAATGGTTATAATGTGAAACCAAAGCATATGGTTATAAATTGAAAGATTTTGGTATAGGCGGGAAAATCTTATCCTTTGGTATAGGCGGGAAATTCAATGAAAAACCTGTAGGTAAGATCACTTAAAGGTAAGGTAAAATAAATTTGTTTAATTTCGTAAGCATTTCACGAGCTGTAAATAAGATCTTGAATAAATTGTTTCATTTAAAAAATATTGTTATACATATACTATAGACATAACGTTGATAGAGGGAACTGGCTTGTGGTCTAGTGGTAAGCATGTTCAGCCACAGCTGAGAGGTCCCATGTTTGAGTCCCGAGTCATACCATACAACAATTGTTATTAGGATTTTCCAATTTCTTATGGTAATTAGGAAGTTGGCTGTGTTACATATCAGCCTCGGCAAGCACTTTAGGCCGTCGGTTATATACCTGTGTGTCGGATTACCGTCCCATCGGAATAGGAAAATCAGGCAATAGGGAGAACACTTAACGCAGACTTAAAAAAACGCATATGGCTCGCGCAGATGGCTCTTCTCAATAGAGATGGCTGCTGTACACTAGACAAAATTCGGCTAGTACATTACAGATTAAATAGGGAAGCAATAGGCAGGCCTATGACTGCGGGTTTGCGTCTTAGTTACTAGAGTAGGAAAATGCGAAACACATAACTATCTATGTCTATCTAATCTCACATGCACATTGCGCGGTTACAAACGAATACCATAAATAAATGATTCAGTGATAAAATAGACAAAAAGTTAGTAATGTTAAAAAAACAATGAGTGATATACACCGAAGAGAAAAACTAGTTTTTACTAATCTGTGCCAATATTAAACCATAGTGACAATAGATAGAGAAGGGCATCCATAGGCAGTTCTATGACGGCGGGTCTGCCTAAGTTAATAAATACAGACATATTTGGGTGGGGTGATAAAGATTTTCCTATAAAAATGCTGAATTAAAGAAAATATTTAACAAAAATTTTAGGTGTCCTGACGATAAATTTAGAAAGGAAGACCTTTACATACCTAACGTAGAATTATCCATTAATGTAACATTTACTTCGTAAATCTTTTGATAGGGGTCCCGAACAAAAGTTAATCAGCAATAGCTGTTAAAAAATAATACATTTAACTCAACTGTCAACCGTCACTGTCAGGATGTCATTATTTGTCAAAACTCGAAAGTTAATTATAAATGTGAAGGATTGTCTGTAGATGATTTATTGTTGTTGGATACAATTGTTTTAATTCGGGATTTGTTGTTCTAAAACTTCTCCTTTGAAAGATGAATGAAAGAGTGGCCTGCCGAGTATGTTTAGCAAGTACCAACGTGAAATTGTACGATGTGAATGTTGTGTACAATCTGAAAGCAGCCTATGAAACTATGACCGGAACTCAGGTATGTTACAATTGTTTTTAAATTTTTGCAGTTTTTGGATAGGTATTTGATCACAGTCTGTGTTCATCTTTAAATAAAAATTTGATTGTTGTTACAAATTGATTACATCCCTTTCAAAATGGGTAATGTATAGAAACAAATATTTTCTTTTAGATAACGAACAAGGATGGTCTACCCCAACAAATATGCAGTTACTGCGGTACCCTCTTACTCAAATACATATCATTTAAAGAAAAATGCTGCTATACACAGGATATTTACAAATATCTATTGAGAAGTCAGAAAGAGGTAAGGATACTGTTTTTACATTTTGGGTTTATATTAGAAACCGAGATAGTATAGATATGAAGGGAAGCCAACCTAAAAGCGGCCGTCTAAGTTAAAACAGACAGCAAATGTCGTTCACTATACGTCTCTCTTTTTAAATTATTTTGTCTCTGTGCATTGCAAATTACATGCATAAGATTAGATAGACAAACACAGTAATCGTTGTGGATTTCTTTCTCTATTCACCAAGTTGGCCAGTTTCCCTCATTAAACTGCCTATGGCTTCCCTTGTCTATCTATATTAATATACAAAAATGGGACTTTTGAGATTTTGGCCAAATTTGGTTCATTGATGCTACTCTCAGAATACAAGATACAAAAGTGTGGTCTTTTTCATACATATTTTACTGTGTAATACAGACAGGAAAACATTTTCAGAAATGTGTTAAGTGTAATAATATAGTAATATAGAACATAATTACCCCTGTAATTTTGAATTTGTGTAGATATATGCTAATGCAAATTGTTGTGTGCTTCAAAACAATGCTTATTAGTTAATTAAAATGTGGATGTGGTCACACCATTGCTGTCAGACAATTCATAAAGAAATATGGATATTTTTATAGTATATACAGCAAAGAAGCAACGGGAGCCTTTTCACAACTACCAATGGTCATGATAACCACTATATAGTTATAGAAGACACATAATCAAAGAAAAACAAATGGATCAAAACAGGTGCACAATGTTACCCAAGTGTATAGAAAGGAAAGACAGACCACAGGAAAGATGAGACAATGATGTCGTCCAATATGGAATTCTAGAAAAATACTATTTTCTATATCATCATCAGTCCACAACTACACTTACATTTATTTCAATGAACGCTATATCTCCATATCTCCTGGTATTTGAAATGAACCTAGCTATGGAGTGTAGATAGTGTAATCAGTGAGATTGATTAGTTATCATATTTTTACTGCCTTTATAAATAAACTAGTAGGGTCATAGGGTATTACCTACATAACTCTGGGAGTATTGGTTGTAGGCTAACGGAATGGCTATAGGCATATAGCCTATAACCATTCTGTTCTTTAATGTAGCTATCATGTACAAAAAATCTTGAAGTCCAACATGTATTTCCAGAGATTTATGAGGTCAAACACACAAACTTTTCAGCTTTACTATATCAGTATAGGTCTAATAATTTGTAGTCTATTTTATATTATTTATAGGTAAAAAAGGATGATGTTATACTTCTGCAAAAGCAGTTTACAAATCTCTCACAGTCCAACATATTGCCCGTCATTGATATAGAATACGTAGAGCCAATTATCAAGGAGGAGTTCGATGTGAATTTAGAAAATTTCATCAAGTTTGAAGATGATGTGGCGAAGAAACGTAAAAAGAAAGCTGTAAAGAAAAAGAAGTTGAAGAGTGAAACTATATATGAAGATGTTGATATAAAGTTTGAAGATATTGCAGCAGTAGATATGGACAGCGATGGTGATCAAGACAATCAAGTGGAAACAGTGGTGATTATTTTATTATTTTACTGGCCCCCATGGCTTTACCCATGTAAAATTTGTAACTAACTATACAATTTTTGTGTGTCTGTTTTTATATAATAGTTGCTGTATTTCAATCAAATCTATTCAGAACTTTTCGCTTAGAATAACAAACAAACATATGCATTTATTGTATTAGAAGAATTATTTAGGCCATTTAAATTGCGAATCTGCATGACTTTTTCTCCTTTTGGATGAGTGTCCGATCCTTACATGTTAAGATGTTTCATCCACCTACAGGAACAGTGACATCATAAGTAATTGCTTATGATGGCCATCACGTCAGAGGTTGTAGATTCGAATCCAGCCCAATTGTTAGATCTTTTGTGTATTATATTTGTTTCAACAGTAAAAATACCTCCTTAAAGTATCACCTACGGTGTCGCGTTTCGTGCGGTTTATGAGTAGCCGGTGGCCCATGGGGGTGGGCGGTTGGGGTGGTGAAAAGGGAGGCAATGCGTGCGTGTGGAACTTTTCACTTCTTGGTGGTACCGAGTCAGTCAGAGCTACCTCGTGTGCCAAATTCATCTGCAAGAAAACACATTGATCTTGAAAACAATTGATACTTATTTGACAATAAATAAATGCAATGTTATAACATACCTCGTGAGGCAGGGGACGATGATGGCAATCTCACCCCATTGAATTGTCGCAAAGTTGGTTGGATTGTTCTGTGGTGCGAGGCAATCCTTCTGAGGAGGTGGTGTCGGTTACCGAGGAGAATGAATTACCGTCGAGGTGCCCTGATGAATTGTTGGCTGATGGCACACCCGGTGGTTCCAGTGCGTATTCGGCACTCTAATGTGTCGCGAGCCCCAGACACTCCTGGTGAGTCATCTAGGGCCAGTGATGGCGCGTACATACGGTTCTCCGCGTCATATAAAATAAAAAATACCTCCTACCTCATGTGACAATGACCTATTTTATAATAGTCATTGTCAAACAAATGTACCGTATCACCACAAAGTGACTTAAGTTAGTGATTGTTACTGTGCTTATTTTCTACTACTATAAAGAACATTCTGCACATTAGGAGGAAGGCGCGCGTGCGCATCTGCAGATGTTTTATGTCGTGCATGCGTGGGTCTTCTTCACAGGCCTGGTGGGGCCTGTGAGGATTGCGGGTTTCGAGGCGACCCTAATGACCCACGTCTGTTCGCGAGGGTCAGCTATCCCCTCGGTGATGGGGCAACCCACTGATGGCGTGGATGGATGGTGCGCAGGCCAAATGGCCTGAAGGTGGGGGTTGCGACCGCGGCCTACTGGTCTGCAGGTGTGGTGCGTAGTCATCACACTAGATGACGTGCAAGTGTGATGTGGGTTATGTATGTGTGTGAATGATCCTCCTCCTAATTGCCGGGGCCGAGGACCCTTCTCCGCTTAGTAGAAGACAGGTTACGAGTTCACACGGGTACGGCCGCCCGTCGGGTGGTCGCGCGTGTAGCGGTGCCAGATCCGTGCGGTCCATTGTCCGCGGCACTAGGCACGTCTCGAGACAATCGAGCAACAAACTCACCTACAGACTCGATCCGCAGGTCTCGCGCGTTCCGGACGTAGCGGCTCCGTTGATTACTCGCTGGGATATGATCTGCTGGACTTGCAACGCTTCTTCTGGCTCGGGGAGGTGAGTGCGTACCATGCCGGGGCAGCGTAAAGTGAGTCCCGATCGCATGTTAGTCTTGTATATCCCCAGCTTTGTGCATAGTGGAAGCTCGGATGCTAGCACTGGTCGCAGTAAGGCGCGGACTGCCCTCGTCTGGTTGATCATTCGATCAACCTGCGAGTAGATCTGCAGCATGCGATCAATGCTGCACCCGAGGTACAAGACCGGGGATCTTCTAGACAACTCCTGGCCACCCAACTTCAACCGTCCCGGCATGTTGCACCGCGTGCTGACAAATAGGGATGCTGTTTTCTCCACATTGACTGACATCCTCCATTTGTCGAGCCACTCCGACATTCGATCCAGTAGCCGCTGCATTTGCCCAGGTTTTCGGGACGAGGAAATGTAAGCACTGTCGTCGGCGAACAGCTCGAGCAAGACATCCGTTTCGCCCTCTCCCGTAGGGTTATTGTCGGAATGTCATTGGTAAAGGCCGCGTAGAGGCAAGGGGACAGGCATCTGCCCTGCGGCACTCCAGCACGTATAGGCCGCAGGATGGAATGTCGCCCCTCCACCGCTACCCGGAAGGTTCTCCTTTCCAATAACGACACCACTAGTCGCACGAGAGCCAGCGGGACGCCGGCGTCCACCAACTTGACCAGGAAGGAGGCCCAGGTACCATACCCGGTCGCAGGCCTTCTCCATGTCGAGAAAGACTCCGACCGAGTGTCTCTCCTTGTTCACCTCCATGGCCAAGTGGTGGAGCACCAGCGCCAGCTGCAGTGTGGTCGAGTGGCCGCTTTGGAAACCGAACTGCTCTTATTGGGATGTACAGCTTCAGTTTCCGGAGTAACAGCCGTTCGAAAAACTTGACCACATGTGACAGTAACGCCGGTAGCTTCCGAGACTTGCTCGGCTCTGGGAGAACGACGATACTCCCTTCGTTCCAGATATCCGGAAAGTGGGACGTGCGGAGAACGCCGTTAGCTATCCGGGTGAGAGCGACGGCTGTGCGCCACGGCATCATCACTTGTGTGCTGAGGTGCTGTGGGAGGGATATTGTCGGGGCCTGGGGCTTTGCGCCTCGAGAGGCGTAGGTCCGCAGCTCAGCGGGGGAGATAAAGCCCCCCCCCCCGCTCAGCGGCGGAGGCGAGCTCGAAAGGAGCTTTCGGACGCGGCCTTCTACGTACTCGTGGTGCTCGGCAGCGACTGGTGCTGTTGGATGTGGTGCATGTCGGCCCGTGTCTGGGCGTTGTAGTGACGTTGGCTGTTTTAGTCGGTGAGTGGGCTGATCGTGGTCTTCGATCAGGTGAGTTGTCTGTTCAGGGCATGGAGAGATGTGTCGTTCGCGCCAGCTTGAGCGATGGTTCGCTCCCAGCTGGCCCCACGACAGACTTTGCCCTTGCCGAGACGTCCTCAACAAGTCGATTTAGATCGGCCTTCCAGGTGTCCAGAGCCTCCTCAACTGAATTTTCTTTAGCAGATTAGACAGGAGGTCGGGGGGG
>JAFELO010000288.1:143294-153968 GCA_017140195.1 Eumaeus atala | reverse complement strand
TCGGGGGGGGGGGGGACGTCACTACGACGGCGCGCTTTGACCGGTGTGGTGGTGGTCGCCTGTGCCTCTCGGAATTTGTCCATGAGACTACAGGCCACAGCTTACACCTCTCCCGCGGATTCAAGCTGCCCGTCGATAGTGAAGTCGGCCATATGGTTTCTAAAGACCTGCCAGCCCACCCTCTCCCTGGTCCGGTCCCTTCCCTTTCGTCTGGCGCCGTGTGTAGCGTCCAGTGTGAAGTGGAGGTGATTATTCTGAATGACCATGTCAAACAAGACCAGGTTCCGCCGGGGATCCGATGGAACGTGGTTGGGGCAGGGGGGCCCTGCACCGTAAATCCCCGTCGCTCTGCATCCGCCTACAGTCTGGCGCGCGTGCGGATGATAGTGGACGATCCCCAAGCGGTGTGGTTGGAGTTCAGGTCACCAGCAACCAACACCTGGCCCCCGTCACCTGGTACGCAATGGACATCAGAGCGGTCGAAAGAGTGGGAGGTCTATATGCCGCGTAGATTCTCAACTCCTTTCCCGACACTTGCAGAACTACTCCGGTTGTGGTCATGTCGGAAAAAGGGCTGAGATTCAAGTCGATGAGGACGATGTTCCGCCGAACAAGCACTGCCGTACCTCTGTACGTCCTGCCGCTCGGCGACACCTTGTCCCTGCGATACACGGCATAGTTCGCCATCTTCAGTCGGGATCAGGGGACTGAGCTTAAAGCCCCTGAGTCTTGCCTACCTGAGGTTGGTCTTGCACCTACGGTCGTTGACGGTATGTGGCCCGCCGCAGTTTGCACATTTCGGTGTGGCTCCCTTGGGCAGGGGGCAGTTGCCGACCGCGTGGTTCTGCCCCCATCTCACGCACTGGATTTGCCGATGGCTGTTCGTGGAGGAGTCACCGAAGTGCTGGCAGCGATGGCACTGTGATGGCCCTTCGCGCCACTTCCACCCCTCCACCACTACCCGGCATACAGAGCAACTCCGTCACCTCATAGAGGCGTCGGAGCTCCGCGTTATCCATGCGCTCGATTTGGGCTTGGCAACAGCGGGCTCTACCCCCCCTCGCTGAGATGTGGCGCACGAAGCGCACAGGGAAGCCCAGGGCCATGAACTCCGAGGCGATGCAGTCCGTGCTCGTCCCCCCAGGCAGGCCTCTAATACCCACCTTGGTGAGGGTGTCGGCCAGTGGGGTGTAGCAGTGCCACTGCACCGCCCTGTATTCTTCCGGCGTCTGGGCGAGAAACCTGATGCCTCTTCTGAATGGCCTGGGGTTCGGCGCGTGCCCCAACTGGTTCTTTAGGGCGCGGAAGTTACGATGGAAGTGCGCTTCGGGCTCTCCAGAGCCGCCGTGAAGCTGCGGTACCTGATCGCGTCCGTCGACATCGTCGAGGACGTGCCCTCCGGTTTCCTGTCCGGGTACACAGCAGCCGCAGCAGAGGCCGAGCCCGGCGGCATCGTCGAGCAGGTGCTCTGTGAGGACAGAGTTCGTGATGGGTGTGGCGGAGACGGGGATGGCGACGGCGATGAGCTGGCTAGCGCCACCACCTTATCGGGCCTTTCTTCCGGAGAGGACGCCGCACGCTTTTGGGGGCGTAACCTCTCGAGTTCCTCCTGGACCTCTTCCATCTCTTCTGGCGTGGGAAATAGCGGGCGTCTGACTACTATTCGGTCTGGTTTTTGCGACTTACGTGGCATTCCGCTGAGGGGATGGGCGTCCGTCGGACGCGCTGTCCACTCCCCCGACCACAAAGGTTGTGAAGGTCGGGGAGTAGGTCGCGTAGTGCGGCTTCGGACCTTTTGAGGTCTGGTGATCTTCTTGCGTGCTCATAACGAGATATATAATAAACGACACACACAATGTACACAAAAGCGCCTAGGCTTCGTCCCAGTTCCGAACATGGCACGGAATAATAACTATTCCGGACCGCGTTCTGAACAAGGACGAGAGGGCTGGGGTGCAAGCGGGACGGCACTATGGCTCTCTCCTTTCGGCTAGAGATAGACTGTGGCGAAGGAAAGTTCGTGTTTTATGTCACTAAAAGACTGACTGTTTGTTTGACCTCCTATGTTATAAAGGAAACGGGCAAGAGCGAGCGAGTTTTTTTCTTCTCTCAATATATTTTTTAAGGGTATCATTCTATACGTGTCGTGCTTCCCCTAAAATATATATTTTTCAAAATCACACTTCATCATTTTGTAACGGTGTATATAACAAACGTACCTTCTAAATTTCAAATATACAGTACCCATAAGCTCCGAGTAAAACGTCTGTGACATACGGACGGACAGACGTGCATGATGAAATTATAAGGGTTCCGTTGATTATCATTTGTCCACGGACCCCTAAAACAGGTACATGCCTTTATTGTTTTGAAATGGTACACTGTTGTTGGCGCAGGTATGTAACATTTTTCCATTAATACCTTATTTACTTGAATATTTTATATTTGCCATCAATAGTGTGTTATTTCAATATTTGAAATTAATTGTCAATTTACTTAAAATCCCAACTTTTTATACTTAACTAAAAATAAAACAAATTAACATTTATAATTAATTAAAAATTAATTATAATTTTTTTTCTTCAATTCCTCATGACACAACACACTATTGTCGAATTAATTAAATTTAAAATTTAGCAGATGGGGAATCTCCGGTTTCTTAAGGAGCAAATGGAAGGAATCACCGACATTACGTTAAACAAGAAAACATGAAAATAAACGTGGAAATGATATCTACTGATGAGGCATCAGCGACCATGGACCATAAAACGTCAACCTGGATGTAATTCATCGGGTCACAGTGACGTGGAGGATTCTGTGGATTTGGGTTACCAAATAACCCAGGTATTAGGTTATCCAAAAATATTTCTTTTAACACCTACAAACGTATCTTCCTCAACCTTTGGTTCTTTTATTTCAGACAGTTCATCTGATAAATTCGATTGTTTTAGTCCTGTCTATGACAACTCACATTTACATCCGAAACATGAGTTCACGTACGTCAAAATGTCTCCAGTGAACGAAGCTAAATTAAGCAGGTAGTCAAAATATTCCGCTGGCACGAAAAGAAAGATTGTTAAGCTATTGCGGAATACCAATAAATCGTATGTGTCTTCAGCCATACGAGAGTAGCCGCTGCGCGGCGAATACGTCTGTCTCACGACGCCGATTGCATATTCTAACATAAAGACACAATAGTCGAAACAAGGAGACAAGACACATTCCAATAGTTCTGGCCACACGCAAAAAATTTGGTCAAAATCTCCGTGCAGTAGCCGGTCCGGGATGGATGCGAGGAGCTGGAGATCGGTCGTCTTGGCGTTCATTGAAAGAGTTCCTGTGTCCAGCAGTGGACCGGTGAGGGCTGATAATGATGATGATGATGTCGATATGGATACCACTTCCAGAAACAGGGGTGTCAACTCGGCATTATATTTGTAGTCAATGATGACAAAACTAGGATGTGAAAAGAGTTTTTCAAGTCCACGCTAAGCATTTGTGATAACTACATCAAAACGGCCATTTTAAAGAAAACAGATAGCGATTTTATGAAACCTGACGGGCGTGGAAAGAATGGTTATTCAACATTGAACTCAGAAATAAAAGGTAGTGTGATTGAATTCATAAACTCTGTGTCTGGAACAGAATTACTAGGTCATACTACAACAGAACATATGGTAGTTAATGACAATTTGGCAGGCTTATATCGAGAAAACAAAACAATGCAAGGGCAAAATAATTCAACTCCTGTTTCAGAGTCTGTTTGTCGGAGAGAGTTCAAGAGTTTGAGAAATTTAAAAAATAAGAAAACTAGGAAAGCATTGTCTTGTGAAAATTACAAAAATGATCAAAGCTAAGCTACAATAATTGCCACCTTAAACAGATGGGACAGTCCTGATGGCAAAAAACAGAGAAGATGTAAAGCTTATTCAGGTTAGCGAGGGCCCAAAAATAGGCATAACAGAATAAAAGATAAAAAATGTTATATAAAAGAGAATATAGAATCGACTATAAAAATCTACTGGTTCAAATGTAAACGTTGAAATTGACAATATTTTAAGTAAAATAAAAGTCTGAAACTGCGATGTTTGCGGAAAGCGAATAAGATCAAATTTCGTCACGATGCAGTAAAAATTGCCCTTTTTTGACTTGACTAGGCAACTCAGTCGACGTTTACATGAATATGACGTCAAGGGGTCGCCATGACACAATCGTTTTGGCGCCTCATTAT
Organism: Eumaeus atala; assembly: GCA_017140195.1. Classification (NCBI taxonomy): domain Eukaryota; kingdom Metazoa; phylum Arthropoda; class Insecta; order Lepidoptera; family Lycaenidae; genus Eumaeus; species Eumaeus atala. Next base: position 149,737 of record JAFELO010000288.1, on the reverse strand, counting down.
AAAATTATCCACAAGACAATGCAATATTTTATTCAAGACTTATTTTATATCTGTTATGTTGTGACATAGTAGTCGTGCACGTATTATGAAATATGATTCAAAAACCAGTGCAGTTGACATAGAAAATTGTGCAATACTTTATTATCATGTCGTTTCAAGTTAATTTTCGTTTGTTAAGTTTTAGGTCACGTGTCAGACCTGACACATAGTTTTTTTTTAATTCATTGCGATAAAGAATGTGATATTTGGTTTATAAGTTACAAGTAAAGTAAAGCTTATAATCACTTTTGACAACAAAGTTTTTTGTAAACACTAATGTAACATGATATTTAATTAGAGTTGAGATAATCTATTGTTTATAGACACTAGAATCTTATTTTTGTTAGCATATACAGCCAACAGAATTTAGTTGCTAAATAATTTCCGAATATAAAACTATATTTAATTTTCTTTTTTATTACCTACTGACCCGTTTCTCCTAATGATTTGCGTATGGAGTTTTGTTTCTTTCCTGTATAAGTGTGCAAATGAGCAGTTGGAGTGTTTTGCTGACTGCCAACGGGAATTATCGCACAGGGATTAAGCAGATGTCTTACCCTCCTTACCCTATCAATCATTGGGCCACCTGGTTCCCGATAACTACACGAAACCTGCCCTCATTTTCCTCTAGCATCACTACTACTTTGGGGGCCGGTTTTACACATCCCTATTGTGATAGGCCTTTCAGGAACTTAACTGGCAAATAAAGTTAAAGTTACCTTGTTCAGAAATGGAACCCGCATAAAATGCATTCAATCATTGTGCAGTTGAAATCCTAAACCTAAAGGTATATAAAATTAGCGTTCAGCTCAAGCCTGCCCCGTGATTAACAAGGGCTGGCTTGCTACATTAATATATTATGCACTAAAATCTTCCTCTGGAAACGCTCCATCCATTGGTGAAAACGCCATGACCGATAAGTCGGAGTCTCTTCACTACAACTTACGCCCCTGGACATTGATTTATTGTTATTATGTAGATCCAATTGCCCTCCTTTCCTCCTTAACTCCACCGAGCCACCGGATACTCACAAACCGCACGAGGGGCGACATAGCTGTCACTTTGCGGCGATGAGTGATGCATGTGAGCCAGAGATTCCGCTGCAATGCGGTGTGGTTCTATCTTTGACCAGATGTAATTTTAATATCACGTTAACTGTTGGTAAGTTGTAACCTTGCTCCGCTCGCGTCTCAGACCAGACCGGATTTTTATCTAGCATCTACTACCTCTTACTAAATACCACCCGACACACATATACTATTGATATTTCAGATGCTTTACATTTGTGTGTGTTAAGTATTGATCTCGACATATTTATAGGATGAAAACATCGAGCTGAACGAGGCCGAGATGGTAATCCTGAGCAAGGAGGAGCAGCTAGAGGAGATGGAGGCCAGGAAGGCGTCCTCCAACTACACGCAGTCTGTATACAAGTGCCACCAGTGTTACCGCGGCTTCATCACCGAGGCCACTTACAACAACCATATGGTCCGACACGACCCTGTAAGTACACTTGTTGTCAGACACGATCCTGTAAGTGTACTTGTTGTCAGACACGACCCTGTAAGGACACTTGTTGTCAGACTCGACCTTGTAAGCACACTTGTTGTTAGACACGATCCTGTAGGTATACTTGTTGTCAGACACGACCCTGTAAGTACACCTGTTGTCAGACTCGACCTTGTAAGCACACTTGTTGTCAGACACGACCCTGTAAGTACACTTGTTGTCAGACTCGTCCTTTTAAGTACACTTGTTGTCAGACACGACCCTGTAAGTACACGTGTTGTCAGACTCGACCTTGTAAGTACACTTGTTGTCAGACTCGTCCTTTTAAGTACACTTGTTGTCAGACACGACACTGTAAGTACACGTGTTGTCAGACTCGACCTTGTAAGTACACTTGTTGTCAGACACGACCCTGTAAGTACACTTATTGTCAGACACGACCCTGTAAATACACGTGTTGTCAGACTCGATCTATTGAGCACATTTGTTGTTACATACACCCCTATATGTAGACATATTGTCCGGCTGTTAAAAAGTGGTCATCTTGTAGGTGTATTTTTTGACAGAAACAATATTTTTTTGTCAGATGCGACCGCGTAAGTACACTCGTTGTCCTGCACGATTTCTTATGTACACTTACTGCCCGACATGCCCTCATGTAAGTACACATTTTGACAGAAACGACCCTTTAGTACACTTGTTGTCAGACGCGTCCCTGTAAGAAACTTTTTGACCATATAAGCTCGACCATGTAAGCACATTTTTTGTGTGACACAATCCTGGGAATACACTTGTTGTCAAACACGACCCTGTCAGTACACTTGTCAGACATGACCCTCTAAGCACACTTGTCAGACACGACCCTGTTAGTACACTTGTCAGCCACGACCCGGGATCCGCCTTTTCCTTTGGATGGTACGGAACACAAAAAAATATTTTTGACATTTTCTAGAAAAGTGGTGACTTCGTATGCGATATCTGCAACTTCCGTTGGACGGAGGCGCGCTTCCTGCGCTCGCACGTGGTGACGTCACACGAGCGCAAGTACCTGTGCAAGCTGTGCGACCACGTGTCCCGCTCTAGGTATGCGTTCACAATATCTGTGCTAGCGTCCATGACGTCACGGCGGTGCAGTGTGCTGGACCGCACTTAGGTCGTGTAGTATCGCAAAGTGTTCAATTCCGGAACTGAGTTACAACACTGGATACCCAATATCGGAATTCCGTTACTGAACTGGAAAATATATATGTATTTTAAAATACTTTAAATATAAAATATTGGTCTCAGAGTGTGTTTCAGTTTACGTGTATATGCGCTTCACAGCCAGATAAAGTGTGACACACTTTGGCTTCAGAAAAAATATAGTTAGAGTATTACTTTTAAAAACTAATCTTGGAAATTGGAATTAGGATGTTCAGGTTGTTTAATTCTTGAATTATTAAAATTTATATTATTATTATCCTTTTGAGATTTCGATATTATAAAATTTCAGAATTCTGGGATCGTGCACCGTACTAAGATATAGAATTATAGCACTCGTAAAATGAGTACCGACGCCCATAGACATTTGTAATACCTCAGCATTTGCACTTACGGCCTATGAGCCACGCAGCGCGCACATGTATATGTATGTATTATATGCATTTCTGTGATAGAAATCTTAATAACATTTCTTATGGTGTTTTTTCTTAATACACGGTCCGTTGTCTCGTACCCGTAGCACAAATCCTCACTGTACTTAGCACGGGACTAGGCTAACGTGGTACGACCAGTTCACAGATATAATTAACGCAGCCATTTTCATGAATTACAGTTACCGAGCAAAGGAGCACTTCAAATGGCACAGCGGATTCAAGTTTGAGTGCAAAATATGTGGCGCCACCTTCGGGTGAGTCTTCACAACTATTGCAAAACTAACTAGCATCACCCCGCGGTCTCACCCGCTATTAGTCGTAGCGCCATGATTTGCCTGCCTCGATAAGTGAAGTATCTTGTTGTGTTCAAACACAAAAACATTTTTTTAATCCGGGCCAGTCGCTTTCAAAGAAACTAATAAATTATTCAACTTTATTAAGCTTTATTTATATTATTACTGTATATGTACGTGCGTGAGTAATGCGTACACGTACACGCGGGCGTATGCGTGTGTGCATACGTATACGCAAAGACAATGTGTGTTGAGCGGTTATGTGAGAGTTAAGACAATTTTTTCTAAAGTAATATAAAGCGAAGTAAAATACTCCTTTCCGTAAGATTCGCCCTATCTAGGTCAAAACAGAGAGGTGTGTGAGAAAGAGAGTAGAGTGGCCTTAATCCAGCAGTGGGATACACCAGGCTTACGATATAAATATAACGCGAGCTAAAATAGATCAGACTAGACCACTTATCTAATAGAGATACGAATGTGCTTTACCGTACGACCGAATTAAAGCTTAGTTAGTTAGTACCTCTCTCTTGCACCTACAGTGTAACGCATTGCTCTCTCTATCTTCATTATCTCCCTCTCAACTTCTTTTGGTTTACTCAACAAGCCAAGAAGTTTTACATGAGTCATACCCCGTACAGCATATTTTTATACAACAAAAATTATGGAAAATAACGAATAATAAAATAATAACCACACATGCACACTTGTACGCATTACGCACGCAATATTTGTGTGACATGATATAGTTTACTGTGTTACGAGGGTGGATCTGAAAGTTCTAAGCCCGACCAAGAAAATGAAAGAAAAGTGGATCTAAATTTATTTTTATTTTTCGACATAGTCTCCATCTAGTTCAACACACCTCTTCCACCTGCCCTGCAACTTGTTTATCCCCTCGAAAAAAAAAAGATTTCGGAAGGTCGGCGAAATAATCGTTTACTGCGACTATCACCTCATCTTTGGTCGAAAATTTCGAGCTACCCAAATGTTTTTTTTAAATTTGGAAATAAATGATAATCCGAGGGGGCTAAATCCGGCGAATAAGGTGGGTGGGGCAGCAATTCGTAGCGACAATCATGGATTACAGACATTGTATCAACCGAAGTGTGAACACGTGCATTGTCTTGATGAAACAAAACTTTCTTACGCAACATTCCCGGCCTTTTTTCTTTTATTTCTTCCCGGAGTCTTCGTAAAAGGTTACAATAATAACTAGAATTTATAGTTTGACCTTTCGGTAAATAATCTACAAAAATAATGCCCTTCGAATCCCAAAAAACAGAGGCCATGACTTTGTTAGTCGACAAAACGACCTTGGCCTTTTTCGGTGTAGGAGAGTCTGATCTTTTCCACTGTTTGGATTGTTGCTTTGATTCAGGAGTATGGTGGTGAACCCAGCTTTCATCCATGGTAACAAATCTAGACAAAAAGTCATCGGGATCAGTCTCAAAAAGTTCCAAACAGTCTCGCGAAATTGTGTATCGAACTCGTTTTTGATCAGCTGAAAGCAACCTCGGGACCCAGCGAGCAGAAACCTTATGGATCCCCAACTCTTCCGTTTTTATGTGTTGCACCCGGCCATAACTAATGTTTGTTATCTCAAGCTGTCTTACCAAAGGTCAAACGTCGGTCACCCAGTACGAGATCACAAATTTTATCGATGTTTTCTTTCGTGGTAGAGGATTTAGGCCTTCCACTCCTGGGATCATCTTTAATGCTCACACGACCGCGCTTAAACTCAGCTACCCACTTCTTGACACTGGAATACGATGGAGCAGACTCCCCCAAAGTGCTCACCATATCTTGATGGATGTCTTTTGGTGATGGGCCTTTTTTATTGAGGTACTTAATGACTGCACGGTGTTCAATTTTCTCCATTATTGAAAATTGCGTCAGATTGCTTCAAACAAATAATCACAGAAAAATTATATTGTGCAGTATCGGAATGAAACTGCGCACAATAAAACAATATGACACATACTAACAAATGACGTAGACGGTAGATTTAAAAAGATGTCATTGCTCCATGTAGGTTAGGCCACGAACTTTTAGATCCACCCTCGTATATAGACTAATTTGTGATGTTAAAAATAAATATATGGAAGAGTGCGATTCTTCTGACACAAGTATACTATGCTTATTAGGAGATCTTTTTTTACCTTTGATTATATTAATTGTATGTACTTTTTAAAACGTTATTATTATTATTATTATTATACACGTTTGTTTCAGCAAGTCGACGAGCAAGCTGACGCACATGCGCCTGCACCACCCGTCCAAGCACTCGTGCGAAATCTGCGGCGAGTCCTTCATCGGCGACTACGGGCTGAAGATGCACAAGCGGCGCGCGCACCGCGACCAACTCGTGAGTTACGCGACCTGCGAAAACACCGATCAACTCGCGAGTGACAACAGTTACAGACACCACTGTAGGCTGTAGCTTATTACGATTTACGATTCAGTCGAATTGCTCCTGCACGACCGGGGAGGTACCTCTCGTGAACATGATACCACCGTCACGGTGGTAGCTACTCTGTCGCGTTTCGTGTGGTTTGTGAGTCTACCTACTGCAAGAGAGAAGAGGGTACATCTGCATAAAATTTGTGTGGATGTCTATGGGCGTCGGTAGTTATTAAAAGTTAAGTTGTATTCAAACTGGATGAAATACAGGATGGGACGACCCACCAGTGCATACAGTGCGAGGCCAGGTTCCAGTCCATAGAGGCGCTGGCGAGGCACATGGGCGAAGCCAAAAACGGACTTTGTGACCCCAACTTGAGGTACGTTATTTTTAGAAAGTCGAGTGTCTCGTGGCCTCACTTTTGTAACGAAATGGAACCATCACCGCCATTAGAAGGACAAAAGGCTACTTTGTCCTTCTAATTTTATTGACGACGGGCTGGCGTAGCGGTAACCTACCTCGGATAAGCCGTGCATCATAGGTCGCGGGTTCGAATCCCGCCCAGGT
>JAFELO010000288.1:117661-136931 GCA_017140195.1 Eumaeus atala | reverse complement strand
AAAACAAACTTCCTTGTCTGACCGTATGTGTTCAATTCTCCCTTGATCTACTGACCAGATTTTCATGTAGTCTTAACTGATGAATAACGGTAGGTGTATTCTCGTGGAACGTTTATTTTGTTTCGATCGATTTTCTCAAAATATACTGAAGGAAATGATTCTCATGCGGTTTACACGAATGGATAGAATGACAGCCGAAGAAGGCTTAATTATAATTTGCCCCAGTTTTTCACGGGCGAAGCCGGGGCGAATTGCTAGTGTTATAATAAATAACATCGACGAGGATTAAAACCGTCACTGATTGATGACAAAGAGGACATGTGCTATCGACTCCACTACATTACTTGCTTTGCACGAGGTAGTGCCATGCTACATTGCAGCCGTATTGGATTGGCATGACCGGGGCGGTACCTCCTGCTCACACGATACTATAGCGTTTCGTGCTGCTTGTGAGTTGCTGGTGGCTCACGGGAGAAGAGGAAAGGAGGGCAACGTATGACAACAATAATGCGGATGTCTATGGGCGTCGGTAGTCAACAGAAGGCTTCTATTTCTCGTTCGCCATCCTATCATCATCATCATCATCAGTCGGACGGTCCACGGCTGGACACAAGTCTCCGACAGAGCGCCAAAGTCACGAGCCACTCGCATCCAGCGGCCCCCGCAGCCTCAACCAAGTCGTCAGTCCATCGGGTAGGAGGCCGTCCCACTCTATAAAAATACATTTATAAAACTGATGACTTATTTAGTTATTTTATATGAGCTGCATAAAACTTAGAAATATTATCTACAGCAATACATGAGCCGAAGTTGTGGGTAAATCTAGTTTGGAATAATATAAGAGTATTCGTCCTTTTTTTGGGGAAGCGAAGAGAAGCCCAATACAGCTTCATCGGAGTGCTAGAGCGCTCGTCGGGAGATGAGACTAGGTTGGGGGTCAATAGCTAACGCAACTATCTAAATATGACATCATATATGTCTATTATATATATCATGATCAGATGTATACATGTATATCATGGCAAGACACATGCATATGTAGTAGCCGAATTGTCTAAACCGCCGCATTACATTACGGCTAGCCACTTTCAATAACAAGGCCATTCTCTTCAGCGGCGGGCCCACGATTACCAAACGGCTAATCGTTCGTTTCAATGCAGCTAGCCATATTTAAATAAAGTGAGTGACTAGCCGCCTCCTTGGCAGGTTTTAGTTCCCAATTTTAACACTCGGCGTTGCTTGACATGCCAAACAATAATGCCGTCGAATACAGAGAAAAGAAAACTATGCCCGGTTAGGTAAGTTACGCTTCCGCCTAAGCCTTCGTGGTTAGGTTTTCTTTATTTGCACACAAAACGCTTGGCCTACTTGTGTCCATCTTTATCAATGCCTTAAAATCAAGAGTGGGGCCGATTGTCAGCCGCCATGTTAAAGAACGACTCGCAATGAAAATCCAGCTAATCGTTGGCCCACCACGAAACAAAAGGAATTTTTAAAGTAACTAGTAGGTATGGCACATATATCATGACCAGAAGTATAAACCTACATTCATTATTCCCTTCTTATAATCACTTTGAGTATCTCCTATGTATCACCACAAGTCTCGCACCTTCTGGAAGTTGCATTGCTCCTTTGTCGGCGATTATTCAAGGTAAACCCCTAGACATTTTTCCTGTTGCGAACGAACAACCATTGACATGGTGACTAGGGCAGCATAGTATATAATTAGCAAATTACAATGCCCTATTATAAATACAAGGAAGTAATTATGGGCATGATAAAACACATAAATGAGTCGAGATCTAGCTAAAATGCATTTTAATGAGGGGCTCGGACAAATGTATGTGGGGACCGAGGATCTGTAAAGTAATAATAATGTCCTCCTAGCCGAAATTCGGCTAGGACGACGGAGTAATTAGGCGCGTGTGTAAAGAAATGCTTTTTGTTTGGGTATTCAGTAAACAATGGCGTTGGTAACCATATCATAATTTTGTTTGAAGACATTGAAGATACCTTCTGGGATGCAGTGTCGGTTAAGTTTCCACCACTTGAGGCCCTTTTAAATCGGGGGACTCCGTATCATTGCTATGGCATATGTGGCGGAAACAAAATAATGTACTTGAGCCAAGTGCATGCTGAACCGGCATTTCATGTAGAGTTTACAATGTGTGCAAGCCCAACACCAGTCCATATCTATAGAAATCTGTACGCGTTTAACTTAATTGAGCTACTCTGCTCCTGTAAGGGCTCGAGCCATGCTACAGGGGCTTATGATAGCAAGTGTCGGTTAACGGCTATGCAGTCGGCGTGCAAGTGTTCGGTGGCCCATCGGAGAGTAGCGCAACACGCTTGCGTAACAATTGTGTGGTTGTCTATGGGCATCGATAGTCATGAAAAGGCTCCGACTGCTATGTTCCCCCAGGTACATTATGCACAATAGAAAAGAGATAGAAATGTACAATTTACTAGTGATAAAGCTACATCTTATAAACAAAGTCCCCAAAAACCGACTGTCAGTAATTTATCCTTTGCCTCAAAATCTACTGAATGGATTGTTATGCGTTTTTCACTGATGAACAGAGCGATTCCTCAGGAAGCTGTTTTAGTGTAGGTATAATTTGTTAAGTTAACCCGGCCCGTGTTTTTCACGGGTGAAGCCGGGGCGGATCGCTAATAATATTCATGTTCATAAGACATATAACTGTAGCACCTACAAACTTGAAATTGGACAATTAGGTTCGTTTTAGGGTGGAGCAGAATTTTACAAAACTCCACCCCCGAGGGTGTTATATGTGGTGGAGACACCGACGTGGAACCGCGAAGGTATGCTGGTAAGCTATAAATTCGTAAGTTTGGATGAATGGATGTTCGTCTCTCAAACACGCCAAAACTACTGAATAGATTTTAATGAAGTTTGGCAAAGTAGCTTATGTATCAGAATAACACATAAGATCTTCATCATCATCATTATCAGCCCACTGCTGGACCTGGGCCTCTCTCAATGAACGCCAAGACGACCGATCTCCTGTTCCTCCCATCCACCCCGGATCGGCCACTGCACAGAGACCGTCTTCCCACCTGCAACAACACTTCGTTTTCTCAAATGTGGCCTCCACTGTAGTACCCTAGAGGCCCAGCCGCCATAACACATAAGATATAAAATAATTTTTTGGCACGTGATTCGGTAAGTAGTCCACGTGGACGAATTCGCGGGTGCAGCTAAGCTAATCACTTGATAATGTTTATAATTATGTATACTTTTTACTGCAAAGCTAATGAATAATTATAAATAATAACTGTACAGAAAGTACAATGATAGCGTAATGTAGTTAATTGGTATATGGACGAAACCAGCTAACTTTTTTATGTAAGAATGTCGTGCGTCGTGCTGCATTGCGTTGGAGTTGGGCCGGCATCACTGGGGAGGTACCTCTCGATCACGTGATACCGGTGCAAAGTGACATCATCGGTTTCCCGTTTCGTGCAGTTTTTGGGTAGTCGATAGCCCATTTGGGGTGAAACGGCAACGCATCGGCATAGTAATTATGTGGATGTTCATGGACGTCGGTAGTCGTAAAAAGGCTCGTTTGTCCCTATTCCCTAAAAAAATAGTTCTTAGGTTTTTATAGTATAGACGACGCCCATAGACATCCGCACAATTGTTGGCATGCATGTACGTTGCCCTCCTTCGCCCCTTCCCCTCTATTGGACCACAGCACTACTAGAGTAGACACAAGGTACATTATACCTAGTCTTGCCATAAATGTTGTAGCAAAGAGAAAAAATAATTTAATTACAGACAACATTTATTACTTTTACAGTGACATAGATCGATACACAACGTGAAACAATTAGAAAGCTCACTCGAAGTGGTCTTTACTGGCTGCTGTACAGTCCTTTAAACGTTGAGGCCAGTTATCAACAGAAACACGCTGGCCGTCGTCTAGTCCCGATCGTAATCCAGCGGATTATGATCGGGACTAGACGACGGCCAGTATTCAACTTTGATGAATTCCGAGACGTCCGCTTCCAACCAAGACTGCGCCTGGCCTTATGATACGGCGCCGAGTCGTGCTGGAAGGACCATATTTGGCTATTGAACATGGTGTTATCAACGGGCTTAACCACCTGCCAAAGAATGGTATCTTGATACACTCGTGCCGGTGTTTTGACACTTTTTAACAAAAATATTGCTCAGTCACGCCTTCGTAGCAACACCCCCCCCCCCCCAAACCAACGCCGAAGTCGGATGGTGCCCGCTTCCTTAGAGATTCGAACATACATACGATCATTTTGTTTATTAAAATGTTCCTCAATTGTAATGAAATCTCATCCGTAAACAATTTTTCACTTTGTTTCTCGCTTTACGTACCTGTTCCGTTGTTGTTTCGATTTTACCACCCTCCAATTTATCAGCAATGAAATGACCAGTGCGTAGCGTGCTCTTATAGGCTGCGTGCCCTAAGTCATTTTTTAAAATACGCGACATGGTTTTCAGTGCTATCTTCATTTCCCGAGATAGAATCTTTTGCTTTCGGACAGGACTTTTTTGAAATCTTTCCCTTACTGCTTTGACCACCTTTTTTCACACTACGTGAAATACACGGCCACTCTGTCACAAATAGAGGAAGCCTCATTGTACCTATTACTAGTCAGGTACGCAAACATTTTAGGTATTAGAGCTATATATTATATGGTGAGTTTCAAATATTGCATTTGGCTCCATGCCTACTTTGTGCAATGCAATGACAACGATTCTGTTCGCTATGTTACACCACTCTATTTTAATGTCGCAAAATATTGTACAATGTGTTGACGTCAAGATTAAAAAACACAATGAGAGATTCCGAATTCAAATGTAACATTTTTTTTATTTTTAATTAGACTAATTATATAAAATAGCATAATGATCATTGCAACCCTGACCAGATCGTGCCATGCTACATTGCATCATTGCAGCCGTACTGGACCGGCATGTCCGGGCGGTACTTTCCTCTCATAGGACGCCGCCGTAAGGTGACAGCTAAGCTGTCGCGTATCCTGTTGCGAGTAGTCGGTACCCTATCGGAGGGGAGGAGGAAAGGAGGGCAGCGTATCTGCATGTTGTATGTGAATTTCTCAAAATTACTCAATGGATTTTCATTCATCATTATTAATAAATCAATAAAGATCTTGACTTGAGGAAGGTTTTATTGTCTTTGTTTATACTCTATATATTAATACGTGAAGCAAAAACTTTGGAACCCATTTTTACGAACATTGCGCGTTTTTTTTTAAAATTAATGATACTTTAATTAAATAAAACCTTACCCACTCCACGGTATGCACACCATGTTAAAACTTGTGTAACAAACAATTTGTGACTGTCAAACACATGACGCACGACATTTAGTTTTATTGTGTACAGTAATTTCATAAAGAGGAAACATTTGATAGTTTATTTGTGTTGAATAGGTTTCAAAACTAATTGATCGATTTGAAAAGTTCTTTGACAACTAGAATCCTTTTTTTTTTTGTTGACGCAGGGAAACGCGGCCCTGGGAGGGGTCACTGCTGGTCATCTCCACAGAAACTGTGGGGCAGATCAGCTTGGTTCACGCGGATACGGTCTCCCGTCAGGTGGTCGCGCATGCAGCGGGGCCAGGTCACGTAGATGAGCATGCGGTCCATTGTCTGCCCTATTAAACATAGCGCTCGACAATCGAACCACAAACTCATCCAGCGACTCTATCCGCTAGTCACGCGCGATCACATCATTGCGGACGTAGCGACCGGCACCCGTGATGACCCGTAGGGATATATTTTGCTGGACTTGCAGGCGTTTCCGCTGGGCCTGGGAGGTTAGCGCGTACCATGCGGGGGCGGCGTAAGTGAGGCGTGACCGGATATATGTCTTGTAAATCCCCAGCTTCGTCCGTGTAGGAAGTCCGGACGCTAGTACCGGCCACAGCAAAGCGCGGGCTGTTCTCGCCTGGTTGACCGCTCGGTCCACCTGCGAGACCGTCCGCACCGCGCGGTCGGTACTGCATCCGAGATACACGACTGGGGATTCCCAAGACACATCCTGGCCTCTAAAATTTTACCGCCCCGGCATGGAGCGCCTCTTGCTGACAGGGAGGGGTCCGGTGGTAGGTAGGGCACGCGGCACGCTATAGTGCCGTATAGCCACAAAAACTACTGCGAGTGCCACCAGCGCTGCCTTTGGTGAGCTGCCCCGGAACAACAAATCATCAGGGCACCTCGACGGCTAGTCCGTCCCCTAAGGGACCGACGCACAGCAGCTGCCCCTCACCACAGGACAACACCACCAACTGCGGGACCGTGCGCAAAACCACCTCCTGCTGTTACTCTTTTGTCCCCTCCACTTATAAGACGTGCAAAGTGCATCCCCCTCGGTTCAGTTGGTTTCGCCTGGATTCACTCCATGCTGTTGACCCCCACTGCTACGATAAGGCTTGTACCATGGTGGGAGACCACTAGAATCCTACATCATCTATCGTGAACACAATCTCTATAATATTTTCTACAACGTTATAGATCATTATGAAACTTCGATAATGTAAGCAAAGGTGTGAAAAAAATATCAAAGCAAATACTAGCCGTCGCGACTTGCGCTGTTCAATCGTAAATTGAATTTGATATCATGGTATTGTGTAAGTAATGTTTACGCAGGCGAATTTAAAATTTATTACTTTTGTAAATTAATGAACTCGGTATGAACGGGGATACGCATGGGTGTGATAGTGCCGAATAACCACTAAAACCATCGCGAGTGCCTTCAGTTCCACCTATGGTGGGGTGTTCTAGATCTACAAATCATCAGGGTATCCCGACGTCTAGTCAGTCCTGTAAGGAACTGACGGCGCCTCCGCAGAAGTGTTGCACCGCACCACAGGACAATCCCACCAACTTTGGGACAAAGTAATGGGGTGAGGTTCCCGTGATCGCTCCTTGCCCAGTGCGCGAATCCATCTCCTCCTCCTGCTATTCAGTCCGCTCTTCTTATAAGGTTTCTCTGCCCCCAGGCTTCACGCTGGTTCACCCCAGGGAACTGAGCCCCACCGCCAGGACAAGACCTGCACCACAGCGACCACGTAAAGAGGCCAACACCAACAAAAACATACGAGTGTGCTTTGGTCCACACGACCGAATTAAAACTCCTTAACAGCTACGATGCAGCAATGCTGCAACTGCTCGCAACTATACACCCTACGCTTCTCACGACCATACGTCTAGCCTGAGAGCTCGGCGGGCGTAGTCGAGCTGATGATGATTACCGAGTGATATTTAGAGAGCCGTTATCAGTTCTCAAGGCTTTATACACATAACAATATCGTCCTGATAACGAAGTACCACATGCTGAACACTCATGGCAAACTCTCGGCGCTCGGACATCGGACCTGCTCTATAACTACACGTTATGTGCATATTTTTGACTGCCTCTAGTTGTAAGCATGTTCAGCCAGAGTCCTGACGTCCTAGGTTCGAGTCCCGGGTTCGAAAGTAATTTTCCTAATAAAGGTCCGAAGTCATGAAGTCGGTGGTGTTGTACTCTAGTGCTTAGGAGAGCACGTAAACGCGTCGGTCCTTCTTTCAAACACGTAAACGCGTCGGTCCTTCTTTCAACCCCCAAACCAAGCCTACAGACGAGCACTCATGATAATCCGGTGAAGCTGCGTTGGGCTTCCTTTCGCTTCCACAGCATAGGCCCAGGTCCGAAATAAAAAAGGTAATAAATTCAATCCCTAGAAAGGAAACCACACGATCATACAGAATACGCTCTGCGATTTTGCACATTATTTAGATACGACTAAGGTGGTCGGAATACTGAGGTTTATGGCATGAAAACCTTTGTTCTTTCTCTCTTTTTAAAGTTAAGTCAGTATTATGTTTTACTCAGTCGAGTGGTCTGATGGACTCGTATTTTTTTTACCACTAAGAGTGTATGTATTTGTAGGGTTCTGTGCCGTTTCGTAGGAAAACGGAACCCTTATAGAATTACTTTCTTGTTTGTATCTTCTTCCTTATAGAATTACTTTCTTGTCTGTATTCCTCTTCTCCGTCTATCTGTTATGTCTATCAAGGAAGGTTGTCATCGAAGGATCATGCTGGAATTTATGGACCCCTAGCGGCACTTAAAAACTGACTTGAAAATAAATAAATAAATATGCTTTATTTTGTACCAAAAAAAAAATATTCATAGATCCATTCATAAAATCTTTCTTATAAAACGACAATTGAATTGACCTTGACTTGAACATTTCCATATTATGGAATATCTATTACCTATCTTATAATTTACATTGTTTTTTCCCGCCATTGTATGTTGCTGTGCTAATTTTGACATCGGCCAATATTTTTTTTTGTATTCGAATTTATGCTGTGAAAGCGAAGCGTGTGACGAGACAAGGTTTGAGGTCAAAAAGGGTTCGGACCTTCATTCTCCTGATGGTGGGACAGATGCATCCCGATATGAGAGTGTTCACAACAGCTAATATAATTATTATTAACACCATGCGAAACGTTACAAAGAATCTTTTCCCTATACAAATATAAAAATGTGCTGCAGTAAAATAAAGCAATTAGACAGTCGCTAACTGAACCGAAACAGGAATGAGAGCGAAGGTCGTGTTGCGGGTAATTGGGTAAACCGGCACTTAAGTACTTACTTACTAATTGTGTTTGGACTGTGACGTGAGGTCCCTGGTTCGAGTCCCAGTGCGAACCAAGAACTGTCTTTGGGATTTTTGAAGACAAACAGAAAGAAAATATGTATTTAAAAACAACACCAAAGTACAATAGTTTAATACATAGCAATAGAAGGGTTTTTTGAGATTTTTCAATTTTTGATAGAAATTTGATTGTCAGGAAGTGGGCGGTGTGTGTCTGTAGTCGGAGTGCACTCAGTCTGATTTTTTTTTAAAGTGTGGGAACATCCATTCTTCCAGGATTCCGGGATAATGAATCGAGATTGCAACAGTGTCTGCGTACAGACTTGTGCACTATAAAAAGGCATGCGCAGTTGTCCCGCTGTAAGTCGACAGGGCCGGCCTGCCCGATGCTATATTGCAACTAATGTTTATAGATTAAAGTAAATATGTATATACACATGTATACAATTTACTGTTTCCTACTGTACGAAAGTGAGTAGCCGGTGGCCCATTGGAGGGGAGAGGAAAAGGAGGGTAACGCATCGGCTTAGTAATTATTCGGATATCTATGAGTGTCAGTAGTTCTATTAAATTTTATAAAAAAAGTTTCTTAAGAACTAGATAAACTTCAGAAATCTATTAATGAAGATGTGTTTTGTTATTAAAGGACGGGGTCTCTGACCCATCTGGTAGAAGGACAGAAAATAGTCCGCGCTCCCACGCGGCTTCCAAACATGAAGGTCGAGTGTGATATTAAGGAACGTATAATAATAACCTGGATGTGTTGTCACGCGAAACGTAATACGGCGAATCATTTCTAAACAGAGACGGAGAAAATTTCGTGTGTCGCAGTCAAATATAACGGCTTTCCTAAGTCTTCATTCTTTTAACCACGCTTCGTCTCGTGCGTACTTTCACTTAGTAGGTACATTTATTAACTTTAGCCTTAGTAAAGTAAAGTTAGTATAGTAAATCTTTCAGTTAGTAAAATAACTCGTATCGGAGTTGACTCACAAAATTTATTACATTATAGAAAGCTCGACATACACTCGTCACATTCTTAGACAAGGATGATTGCTTATAATCTGGTAATATATAATATTTCCTGAACGCACACACTGTCAGCGACGTAACCATCAACTGCGGTGGGTTGCGACTCGCGAGACAAGCTGAGCAAGTCAGTAGTCTGTACTCAGTTGTTATTTTGTCGTGTGTTTCGACAGTCGTATATGTGAGTTACATTTTACTTTATTACTTGCACGTTTCTTCACGTGCAAATGAATAGTGTTAGCAGGTCGATTATGGCTGACGATTGTTGTATTTTTAAATATAAATTATTGTCTATTTAGATCAATGTTTGTTTCTCTATTACAATAAAACTTCTTCTTTTTTTTATTCCGGTTTATTTAACTTGTTAACGTCAGGGAGTTAGGTAATTAAATAAACCGTGATAAAATCCGTAAAAGTAGCTTTATTGTAACGAGTAATTTTCATTCGTGTAAACTTAAGACATCAATAAGTTGTATGTTTGTTAGTTTATTTGTCCTTTATGAACTCTGGAAAAAATATAGAGGTAATTAGCAAATTTATTCAGAAAGAAAGTAAATTGTAGCAACCGGCGAGGTTACTCGCCGGTTGCTACAATTTATACCCAGTAGGACAGGTATACAAATTTCGTGTTTGGATGTTTTTTCCGCTTTCCGAGACTACTGGACCGATTTTAATGAAGTTTGGCATATACATACATGTAACTTTTTTGTGGCCACAGCGATGGGTCAGCTACTGTCATAGAATAATTTTGAGAAATTATTACGTAAATAATAAAACCATAATAATTTATTTAATCTTTTCCCCTAAACTTTATCTCTAGAAAATATTTTAGAAATAAATAAAACATTGAACAACACACAATACATCCGCAAAGCAGTGTAATAGAAGTAGGAAAACATAGTGTTTTTTTATAGTTGACGGGGACAAACGAGTAATCAGCCTTTCTACTACCGACGACTTTTCATCCCCCCCCCCCCAAATGCCACCGGCTACTCAAAAACCGCACGAAACGAGACTCCGTAGGTGATACTTGACGGCGGTATAAAGTGAGCGAGCGGTCGTGCCGAACCAAATCCGCTGCATTGAGCATGGCACTATCTCTTACAAAAGTGCACCTTCGGATTTGGCGACATATTGGTTCAGCTCATTTTTTAAGAGGCCACTGGCCTGTTACAAGTTTTAGTAAAGGAGCTGTCAAAACAATGCTTTGGGCCAATTTGTGACAAAGTTGATTTCAATTTTCTAATTTCCTTTGGGCGGCAACGTCACAATTTATGAACTTAATATAATTGTTTCCAAAGTAAACTATCCTTTTTGTCGTATAGTAGGTGACTAGCAATCTCCGGCTTTGCAGGGATACTTTACAAATGCCAAAAAATGTAATTTCGGCCTCTTGTGACAATTTATAAGATTCCATTCTATGAGAGTTGTTCACATGGGGTTAAAGAACTATAAAGATTTAGTTAGAGTTTTATATACATTTATTCAATCATGGTCTCTCCACATTCACAATCAAAGGCAAACTTAAAATAGTACAAAAACAAACGGAAGAATTAATACAGTTTGTAATAAGGGTTAGTAAAAATTTAGGGATCGAATGTTATCTGGCAGTTGTCCGAGACTCCCTGCAGCAACAAGTCTCGGACTTATCCCTTGTTTAACTGTTCCAAAACAGTAATTTTCACGGATTGTCCTTCAATTTCCAAATTCCATATTTGAAGAGTATAATGACTTTAAATCTTCACGAGAAATCCCAGTTTAAAAAAGGAAAAGGAAAAGGACTAGAGCTCTGAAAAGGAACACACAATAATAAGATTCCGTCCCATTCTCTTGGCTTCATTAGCCAACTGAAATCAGGCAATATATATCCTCAGTTACAATTAGATAGAATTTTACAACTAATTTTCACACGTGGCATATACTATTCAAACTAAAACATTATTGATACGGTCTACCAAATTAATAGCCATACAGATCATTTAAATGACTATATCAGAATGCACACACAAGAGAATTAAGACATGTTAACATTAAGAAAGACCTTTCGAAACAGATATGAAGCCAAGAAATCATGAACTCATCTTTTTATATTAAATATAAATATTTGTTCGTACCTCTCAATAAAAAATAAAAAAAAATATAGGGCGGAAATGAAAAATACTATTTGATTATCATATTTTAACAAATTAGTACGTCCTCCTCGACGAAAAAAGTAAAGAGTGTCACTTCTTCAAAACCGAGCACATCTACAGTCTAACAGTCAAAGATGACAGATATGATTTTTTTTTAAATATTTAAGTAGCGAAACATAATAGCTTCACTCGTAAACATTGTACGTTACCATGACTACTAATTCTATTTATGACAGCACGTCTGTCGTGACAGCTAGTTGTCAATAATTTCTGAAGAATTGTTTTTTTCCATACATTTGGTTACACTATCGTAGTTTTTATATTGCTCTCTATAGCTTTCGAAAATGTTATATATTATACTATGTTCATCAGAGATAATGTAGGGTCCTAATGATCAGAAATGTTTTATATTATAGTATGTTCATCAGTGATAATGTAGGACTCTAATGATCACAAATGTTATATATTATACTATGTTCATCAGTGATAATGTAGGACTCTAATGATCAGAAATGTTATATATTATACTATGTTCATCAGAGATAATGTAGGACTCTAATGATCAGAAATGTTATATATTATACTATGTTCACCAGAGATAATGTGGGATCCTAATGATCAGAAATGTTATATATTATACTATGTTCATTAGAGATAATGTAGGATTCTAATGATCAGAAATGTTATATATTATACTATGGTCATCAGAGATAATGTAGGATTCTAATGATCAGAAATTTTATATATTATAGATAGTATGTGAGGTAAATTGCCTCGCTAAGTCCTGGCCTAATAGCATGAAATAATAAAGAAAGAAAATTGCAATAAATAATGAGGGACTCACTATAGTACCACAAGGAACCCCTCTGTTGAAACTAGACTATTGTATTACTTCCAAGCCACACTTAATGAGTCCTTAATGAACGTCCTACACCTACAGAATGTTTTAGGTACTTTGATGGTAGGTAAATGTTGTAGTCGATTTTTTTCAAATATGTTCTTTTCTAAATGTCGTTCATTGAGGACAAAAGAAGTGACCAATTATGCTTTGGACTGGAGGCCGCGTACAGGTAAACGTGCTGGTTGGCTGTCGAGTCGGCTGTTTACGATCTACTTACAAAGCCGATTCGAAGATACTAGGGGGAAAAGCTGTCTTTACTTTCGTTGAAAGGGCGGAAGGCTGATGATAATGAAGGACTTTTGTACATAAAGTCACGTTTTCATATAAAGCCAACCACCTCGTTAAGCTAACTCTAGAAAATAATGAATGTTGTTTTTATTTGGAGTTTTAGGGCAAATAATTTGACCATATTAATGAAGGTTCGTTAGGCTGTGAATATCTTCAAAGATAGCAAATATTTCCCATTCTTAGAGAAACAAAAATACATTCTTACTTAGAATTATCAATAATCTTTTATGATCTGTGTCCTTTGTTTTCATTCAAAATATTTTATAAACAAAAAGGTGACGTTCCTACGTATAAAAATAGAAGGATAAAATATACTTAGTATTTTCTTACCACGTACTTGACCCTGTCGGGATTGGAACCCGTGACCGCTGGCGCGACCTGCACAGTTTACCTGTTCAAGTTACTCAGCAACCACGTATTTTCATAAGACTTTTCAAATTATATCATGCCATGCTGTTAATTATGATAATCATTATCGTTTCCGTCATAGGAGTACTTTTCGTAGCGTCTTCTCAATCGTCGTATTTGTGTGTAGGGAGCAATTAATGTGGACGAGGCAAGACCAATGTGTAGGGATGGCTACTTCTGTCTTTTTTGGCTCAGGAAACTGGCGAGATGTGTGTGACCATTCCCATCTAGTAGGTGATCAGATATATGTCTCTACATTTCTAACCATCGACCAGCTGGGCTGGTAACAAACGCACATCCTGGCACTCTGCCGGAAACCATTTATCTATGGGCTCGTTAAATGAGCCGCACTGTTTACGCAGATCTATGATAGTAAAATGTAGAGAATACGAAAATAAAATGAATAAAAGTGTAATGTGTACGGTTTAAAACAGTGTAAGTGTGTAGCAAGTAAAACCTACGATTTATATAAAACTAGCGGTCCGCCCCGGCCACGCCCATGAATGACAGGGGTCGGAATGTTAGCTTGTATAATTTATACAATAACCCTACCTCGGCGATTCATGAGAACCACATGAATATCCGGTCAGTAAATTTTGAGAAAATGGATCACACAGACAGACTTTCAGGGACTTTGTTTTATATTAAGTAGAATCTAACGTGTATTTGATGGTGTAATTAGACTTACAACTCAAAACAGCTGGAATGCTTAGCGTAATTTGTGAAGTAAAATTTGGGAAGTACGCTGGATAGAGCGTTACGACGAAGGAAGTTGATAGAGAGATATAAGAGAGTCTGTGAAGATAGAAAGAGACGGAGTTACATGTCGTATATTACTGTAGAGGCAGGAAAGAGAGGATAGAGCACATATTTCCTTTCACATTCGTATTTTTTATTTATTTATTAAAACTTTAATTGAGGAGTAAACTGATAAATACGTTACAACAGGCGTTTCGAAAGTGTAATCAGGCGAGGTGAACCGAAGTTGAAAGGGAGATATAAGTTAGTGGAGAATGTAAGAGAGAGTACTTTCTTCCGTACCTGGACGTATTTGAAGAGTAGCCTGGATACGGCTTCAAGGTATTGCTCCGTTTCGTATTTTACTGTAGAGGCCAGAGAGGTTGCGTATAACTAGAGGGGTTTTAATTTGGTCATGAGGTCTAAAATACACTCGTTTTTAGGGGTCCGTAGCCAAATGGTAAAAAATGAAATCCTTGTAGTTTTGTCATGCCCATCTGTCCGTACCTATGTTGGGAACGTATAACTCGGAGATTAGAGGTCCTGTATGTTTGAAATTTTTAAGGTGGTGTATTTTATGAACCTCTGCCAAATGACGTAGTGTCATTTTGAACTATAAAATTATTACTTCATATGTGTAATTGAGAGATGAAAAACATATTGGCGCTTTGGAACTGTATTCAATAGGTCCTTCTAAATGCTATTGAGATTGAGATTGTTTCTAAGGAAAATTGGGTTGTGCTAGCACTTTATGAGATATTCCCTTTCTAAAGTGGTATACATTGTGTGTGTCTTTTAAACTACCGATGGTAAATGCTATTCTTTTACAATTTTCGAATTTTTATGAATATAAATCTATACTTAAATTAAAAGTTTCCACGAAATTTGGCTTGAACCAAATAGGTTAGGCAGTTTAACGTGAGAGGGGATACTTTTGTCTACGGCTCCGGAACCTTTTCCTTTTTTCGATGCGGGGAAACGCATTTACGCGCCTTCACTGGCCCTGGGTGAGGTCCAGTGCTGTGTGGGGCTCGCGTCACATTATAGTGCCCCATACCCACAAAAACCACCGAGAGCGCCACCAGTGCCGCCTTTGGTTAGGTACATTGGAACAAAAAAAACATTAGGACACCTCGACGGCTAGTAAGCCCCCGAAGGGACCGACTCCACCTCCAAAGATGTGGTTGTTCCGCACTACAGGATAACCCCACCAACTCTGGGACAGTGTAAAGGGGTCAGGCTCCCATCCTCGCACCCTGCCCCGTGGGCAAAAGCGCCGCCTCTTTTTGCTCTTTTGTCCCCTCCTTCGTGCCCCCATTCGTCGTCGGCGGGGGGAGGCCGCGTCGGCAGCCACCTCTCTCACCCGCTCGTCGGCTTCCTTCTAGGACATGGCAGTCTCGCAGAAAGAAGCCATCGCCTGGTAGGACTCGTCGCTGCCGGGCATCACGACGATGATATTCGACTTTGACAAGTCCCTTCCGACAACTGATGTTAGATTGTGTCGCAGCGCCGCTCATGTCGGGCACACCTCGAGGGTGTGCTGGGCCGAGGCCACCGCCGCGTCACAGCCGTGACAAAGAGTCGTCGGCTCCCTGTGGACCGTCCTACACTCTACCATGTCACATACCATGTCCCGTGAGTACCTGCGTCAGACGAAATGTGAGGGGTTTGCGCCTTCGGCACATCCACCGCTCGAGGCCCGAGCGAAAGGCAGCCGTTATATCTTTAACGTACGGCTGCCGCGCCAGGTCCTACCTCCACCTCTACATTAAGATCTACTTTATTAGCTAAGAATCTCGTCATGCGTGGGGTTCAGGCCGAGAGCCCTCCTATCCGAGACATAGGAGCAGCCTTCGGCAAGTACCTCCGCCACGACCTTCCACGGGGGCTCGCCGGCTAGGACTGTAACTGCAGCCCACGATACCGTCCGGTACCCCCGGACAGACCTCACTGCGGTGCCCCTCTGCACCAAGCGCGGATGGGCCTTATTTCTTGCAGTGAGACGATCCGCCCAAACCGGAGCACCGTACGTCGCCATAATCCGACAGACTGCCTCGGAGGACCCAGCTGCCTGTAAGCGGCGTCGGCTTCTCCGAGGTTCGGGAGGAGTCTGCCCAGCGCACTCGCTACCTTCACGACCTTCGGTCCCACCAACCACCAAGGATCCACCCTCCGTCAAGGATGAGCCCTCCTTGTCAGCCTCCGTGACGTGTGGCGTAACGCTTTCCTCCTCGTCCGACGTCTGCCGAGCCATTTCCGCGCCCATTATACGGTCGGCCCCAGAGATCCCTCTCGAGATCCCTTACGCGCTCCAGCTGGGCCTCCTCCTTGGCTCGCCAAATGACCTGCTGCAGGATCTTCACTTTCTCGACATAGATCCTGCGCAGCCTGTCGACGTCCTGGGGGCGTCTCCGCCTGTTCCGGGTGTACTGCCTCCTGGCCCCGTTGCAGGCGGCCCAGAGGTCGGATAATTCGGCCGTCCACCAATAGAGCGCCCGCTGCTGGGGCGGACTCTTCGCGGGCGGCATTGCCGCTCTGCATACTGCAGTGAATGCGTCGCAGAGCCGACCAGCCGCCTCGTCCACCCCTAACTCTGACAGTGGCGGGAGGCTCCAACGGCCGACGATGGCGGCCTCCTCTGCCAGCTCCCGGTTGAGCCTTGTGAGCGCCCAACGCGGAAACCGGCTCTGCCCCCTAGGCAACGACGGCGATGACGTCGGACGCACGGAAGGTGGAGATACCCCGAACCGTATGTACTGCTCTGGAACCTATCATAGGCGAGTCTAACTCGCTTGTCGTCGTCTTTTCTGGGCAGGACGTGCAGCTGGGTCTAATTAATTCGCAGTCGAAGTTTGCAAGTATCTCATTACTTCGGCTATCTAGATTACAGATAAGTGAGTTGATCTATATTAAATTCACTGCGGTATACTGTGCCCAGTTCATGAGCGCTGAAGTGTGTTGTGCAATCGGGCGTGTCCACTGATCGTAACGAATCAAGCCTTCGATTGTATTCTTGTCCAGTAATTGATTATCTACAATTGGTTTAGCGCACATCTGGTATTCCATAACACTGGCTAACGTATAAAAGACTTACGCCTATAAAGTTTTAAAATCGTATTAAGTTTTACGTCGTAACTGTCTGTCTACTACGAGATACACGATTTGATACTGAACTGTCATTCGAAGGCATACGGAACTGTAAATTAACATGCATTTTTCCTTGCGTTCATTATTTTAAGTTATTTTTACAAAGTACATTCTATTAGAAAGAAGAGCACGATTTAAACATATTTTTTTGCAAAGTCAGTCATGATTTTAAGTTCTTTTAACAAAGTCCACAATTTGACAAATGCACAAATCTCTCTTTGACCATTTCGACCGCAAAGTTAGTATGGTCTTTCAACGAGAACTCCTAGCTATCCGAGGAAGCTGTATTGGGCTCCTCTACGCTTCCAAAGCAGTAGTAAGTTCAAGTCCGAAGAAAATCTCTTACGTGCAGTATATTTTCCTTTTTCTATGGTCTTTTTCTATTCTATTTCATCTCGCGTGTTATCACGTGTGTGTGGAATAGGATGCAATTTGTATCCGGGTGGTTGATAGCGGAATGATCTAACAGCCTAGGCCTTTAAGTACCAGCAAAAAAAAGTTTTAAAATCGAAAATATTATCGGAGTTTGCTCATTAAGAGAGGGCACAGCGTGTGGGGATAGGATAGGTCCTACTAAATGACATTTGCTAAAAAATTGTCCAAAAGTGTCTTATCCCCCATAATTTTTAAACTACCGAAGGGAGAATTGTTGAAAAAAAAAACCGGGATTATAGAATTTAATAAAAAAATTAAACGAACATTAGATTGAACAAAATCGATTTAGTACTTTAAGAGATACGAGAGGTTTGCTGCTACGGAACCTGTCATAGGCGGCTCCGACTCGCTGTTAACCGGCTATTTATTCCTTTTTAAAATGGCGTTCTTTGCCACGTCAATGTTTAACAGTAGACGTTTTCTGCCTGATGATTGTGAAACTTTTCCATTATTTTGTGTAAACAGCCAAGGGTGGGGCCATGACATCATCGTCCCCAGTTTTGGCTCGATCAATATCTACTGAAGGTCATCCATACGTCTACCGTCCCCTATCATAGACTAATGATCTAGTGGCGTCGTTTCAGACCATTTGCACTATATGGTGTTTTATGGGCCGTGGATATGTGGGCTTAAATTCGCCTATCATGTTGTCGGTGTTACATAGAATAAAATAGAAATAAACTTCAGCTTTGCACAACCACTACTACGCATCTTCACGCCAGCTCCCTAACGGAGTAGGTAGAGAGGGCGGACCGCCACACATCACGATCCTTACACACCTGCTCTGCCTCCTCGACATTCATTAATCTCTTCATACAGACACGCCGGTCGCGAATATTCTTGATATAACCTTAGGAAAGTAACAGTTTTACAAAATTACACAATATGGGGTATTTTTACAATGGACCAGCACCATCCGTGAGGTACTTCTCGCTACCATATCATTGCCGCAAAGCAGACCTTTCTACAACTTGGAAGGGACAACAGGGGAGGACCGTCAGTAAGTGACGCTTTGGGCTACTCTGGACCCATTATTTATTTAACTACTTAGGGAATTACAGTTTTGTCCATACCGACCTCGAGGCTCAGAGTTTATGCCCAAAAATCCCTTAGGTAAATACACCCCTGGAGGAGGTAAGGTATGTCTGAATAATAATTATGAGGATATCTATCGGCGTCGGTAGTCTTTAAATGCTCAGACAGCTGCCGCTGCTCGTTTACTCCCTGGTGGTGTAAGTAAAACAGAACAGATATAACCCATTGAAGAGTCACATTTCGTGTTGTGTTTTCTAGAGAACGCAATGTTATTTCTAAGAGTATAGGTTAGGCTGTTATTGTTATTGTGTTTAGAGATCAATCAATTTAGCAGAAGATCGGTCGTCTTGGCATTCATTGAAAGAGGTCTATGTCCTACAGTGGACCGATAAGGGCTGATGATGATGATAATTAGCAAGAGGTAGTGTCATGCTGCATTGGACCGGCACGATCGGGGAGGTAACTCTCGCTCATATAATACCGCC
>JAFELO010000288.1:89087-117563 GCA_017140195.1 Eumaeus atala | reverse complement strand
TACATATATATATATATATATATGTATGTGTGTGTGTGTGTGTGTATATGTGTAATTATAGCCTAAGTAAATGAAAGCATATGATTGATTCGTTATTGATGTTGGTTAATTGATAACGTATTTGTTATTGGATTTAGCGTGATCCAATTTTGGATGTCGCGGGCGGATACGCGGCGAATTTAGCTTTTCCGTGTCACAAAACACCGCCATGAGGGGAGGATACCGAAGTTAACAAATACAATTGAATACGGTGACGTCAGTGAGGTTTAGTTCAGCTGGGGACGCCACTCATGTCACTTGCTTGATTATTCTCAATGAAAGTTCTTAACTTGGACTCTGCGATAAAAGGGATGCAAGTGACCGTTGTTGGTTCTGGGGAACCAGCAGTGGGAAAGTGTGGTGGGTCAAGCCCGTTTGACAAAAAGACTGGTGTTATTATTGAACGTTAAACACACCGAAGACCGAAAGACCGGAGATTAATACTACGTCATCCATATATATTGTGATCGCTCATGTGACGGGAACGATTTCTCTGGAAAACGAGCTTTTTCTTTTAAACTGGCTTGCCTCATCACACTTTCCCAGTGGCAACAGGTTCAACATACTTATTATGGAACAAAGCGCCCAAAAAGCTGCCTGTCTCTATATGGTTGATTTTCTCAAAATCTACAGAACTGATTTTCATGTGGTTTTTACTTATGGATAGAGCCAATCCCAAGAGAGGTTGCAGTGCATAAATTGTTACATTTTCAAGTGGAAGTAGGAATCCTGTTAGGCTATAAAAGTGTCTAATTACACATTAGACACTTTCGTAGCCTGGTAGACAGACACTTTCATATCAAATGTGTATATTTGTGCAAAACATATACATTACTTGGTAAAGTCTGTTTGAATGCAATCGGGGGCCTGAGGTGAGGAGCGGCAGCACCCCCCGCGCCGCTCCCGCTACCCGCCGCGCCGACACTAACTATTGATAGCTAGTTATCGCTATCGGCGCCCACACTTCCGAGCTTTGCATTCAACTCACTCGCAACTTCTATAAAATATGCCAGAGCTGAATGTGTCAGATGTGCCTCAATTATTTTTTATACTATTGTGGGGCAAACAAGGAATCGGAGTATTTATGACTACCGCACCCATGAACATCCGGAATTATCCGGATAGTAATTATACTATGCCCATGATAGGCCCCTGGCTACTCACAAGCCGCACCGAACGCGACACCGAAGATGTCACTTTACGTCGGTATCATGTGAGCGAGAGGTACCTCCCTGATCGTGCCGGCCCAATTCAGGTGCAATACAGCATGGTACAAATACTTTCAAAAGATATATTATAACTATATGTAGGTAGGTGTAGGCTATGTGTAAATAGTTCTTTGTGACTTGAGCCATATTCCTACCTACGTACTAGAAGTACCTAGTGTTGCTGTGCTAACATTTCAAGGATTTCACAATGGACCAGCACAATTTTCAATCATTTTATTCGGAACGGATAATATTATACACGAATTAAACACCTTGTAAAATTTCAGAAAACAGCCGTTTTCTGTAGGCGCCATTAAAAATTCAGATGACAGCCACGATACTTAAAATGACATGTTCCCAGGAGTTCTATTTTTGAATTCCCTTATTATATTTTTCGATATGGCCAGTTCCACGTAATACAAATGATAGTAATCTACTGGTATGATTAATGATGACGTCATGTAGACAATTTTAAGCTCTACGAGATTCTACTGTAACTTTGTAGACACAGAATCGAAAATTGATGAGCAGAAATTAATTGAGTTGTAAGTTTCTTTATAGCATGAAGGCACAAATAAGCAGTCGATACCTTCTGCTGGTTACTAAAATAAATAAACCCTCGCTTGACCAGAAGTTATGCAGGTAGCTCTGTCCGTATGTATTTAATAAACCACTACAAAATGATGTAGTAAAATTAAAAAATAAAAATTATTAGGAGTAGCACTCCATATATGTAACTGAGGAAAGAAAAATAAATTCAAGAGGACCGTAAATATTTTAATGCTTTAAATATGACCGATGGCTTTATCGAAAATAACAGCCAACAAAAAAAAAAAAATACCCGTCCGGTGTATCATTGGATGGATGAAAAGCTTTGGGTATATTATTATATGAAAGTTTTTGTATTATAAGCTTTTTGAATATTATTATACTTTGTGATTTATAATGTTGTCGGAAGGCGGAGAGGGGGAGAAGGATCAAAAGTTAGAACTACCGAGGTGAAAACTGTAAAAAATCTGTATTATAGGGATCAATAAAAAAATTGAAACGAAACCTGGTTTAGAAATTCGATTTGGTAGTATTTTGTACTCTATTTAAATAATAAATAGATTACAAAATAAGATACATTAATGACACAATAAACATGAACTAGTTTAATCAAATGAACAATATATCATACATGAAATGCGTTACAGAGTTTACTGTACAGTAAGCTCTGTTTCGCATTTGCTGGCGTACGCTGACGTATTGCTCATAAGAGCTGTCTGTAAGCTCACATAAAGGAAGCTTCTAAGCTCATTTCAAAGCTGCATACACAGTAAGTTATTTTCAGTTCTGTGTATAAACTGTGTATCGGCTACGGCTTTGAATACCGATTTTATCACGATGGATGGATTTTGTAAATCGATAAATCTGCGCCAAATCAACATCAGTAATGGCTATATATAGTTCAGTTAAGGCTTACTCAATAAATTGGCTATCTAACACTGATAAACTGGTTATCTACAAATCAGTTTACGAAGGATATAATTCCGCAGGACTAGCATCAGCCTGCGGTTTCCCCCGCAAAACTCCGGACCTACTAGTCGTAACGTCGCGGTATATAAAAAAGAAAATATAGCCTACAGCCTTCCTCTATAAATGGACGATTCAACACAAGAGGATTTTTCAATTTCGGCCTGTAATTGCTGAGATACAATCTTCAGTATTTTGTTAGTGATATACATAATCTTGGTAATCTGAAAGCATCTAGTGCCTCGATATAGTCCCAGAACAAGTGCCTACTTATGTACTAAATACTAATAATGTATATCTATAATAATAATAGATAACGAGAGTGTTCTGTTTATGTTCGTTAGTCCGCGGCGCTGTAGTCTCGGACGAAGAGATATAGCTGTGCTGCTTGTGGTATATATACTTTTTCTAGTGACAATTTTCTAATAAGGGGGCAAGCGTGCTGACGCTTTTGACGACTGGACATCGACATCCGCATAATTGTTGTCATTTTAGGTACCTCTTCGGTCCTTCTCCTAATTCGCACTGACACTAAACGATGAATCAGGTTTAATGATGTATGAAGGTATATTTAGCCTGTTCGAATAATCGTGGGACACCTCGAATTTCGACAGCATGTGCCAATATATTTTATTCGACAGACATTTAGAGATATATTTTATAATCGTAAATCACTTTTCAATTTACTTTCAAGATATTTATGAGCTGATAAGAAATTATTGTTTTAAGTAGGACTAAATGTGTCTATTATTAACACAGAATAAATAATCTCTGTACTGTGAGTATAAAACAAGGTACCCAAAAGCTGTCTGTCCTTTCCTCAAAATCTACTGAACCGATTTTCATGCGGTTTATCTCACATATAGAGAGATAACCGAGAAAGACCGGCAAATGCTAATCTTTTCGTCATAAGTAATGGCTGTACGTTTCGTGGGGTTTATAAGTAGCCGATGGCGCAACGGGAGGGTAGAGGCGATGGAATGCATAACATCTGGTTACCTGTATGCAGATGTTTATGAACGTCGTGGTCGGTAGTCACCGAATGGCGACGTTTGCTCGTTTGTTACCCTATGCTATTAAAAAACAGTTACACCCAAATAAACTTGCATCCCAAATTCTTTCATATTTTTGGAATAAAAAGTGGATTGCGCCAAACTTCTTTTTTTATAGAATAGATTGGCAAACGAACAATCGGAAACTTTTTACAACTACCGACGCCCATGAATATCCACATAATTACTCCTCCCCCAATTAGCCCCCGGCTACTCAGAAACCGCGCGAAACGCGACACTGAAGATGTCACTTTACGGCGGTATTATGCGAGCGAGAGGTACCTCCCCGGTCGTGTAGGCCCAATTCCGTTGAATAGGAGGATGTACAGCCTCCTATGCACCGCAGCATGGCACTATCTCTTCCTAAAACTGAAACCATATTTTCACTACTTTTTACAGATAATAACAAACATATAAACCTTTTTTTGCATTTATACCTAAAAGGATGTAATCCAAACGGATTACATCAACCACAAACATAGACATAATTGAATCGTGAAAAGATAATTTTTGAATTTATCTTTTAAAATCAAAATCAAAATTAAAAACTCGAGACTTGGCCATACAGCCACAAAGTTCTATTTTAGCTACTGCGCTGACTTTGATTTGTTAATTTGCAGACGATGCCAAAGGTACACGCAGCGTTCGCGAGCTCCGGGAAGAAGGCCGGCCTTGAAATATGGAGGATTGAGGTAATTGTATTCACTGGACTGATGACCTGGTCAAGATCGCGGGAAGCCGCTGGGTGTAAGTAGCTTGCGACCGTGACTTGTGACGCTCTCTGGGGCCTGTGCCTGTCCAGCGGATGATGTTTTCTGGCTGTTGATCATGGCCAGGATATATACTCAGACATTCAACTAAACACAATTAAACACAATTAAACACAATGCACAATAAAGTTTAACCCGCTCAAAATGCAAATGCAATCATTGCCCAATTGTAACCCTAAACGGCGGGTGTATTACATTATTGTTTCGCTCAATCTTAGCTTGTGATTAGTAGGGACCTTACAACAATTATACACACTTACACGGAAATCTGTCTACACATGTATGAAAATTTCATGAAAATCCATTCAACAGATTTAAAGAAAATCGATCATATACTGACAGACAGTTCTCGGGACTTGTCTTATAACATGTACTAGCGCCTGTCCCGGCTTTGCCCGTCAATGTTGTTCAAGTTATACACGAAAACCTGTCTGAAGAGGTGCTGTATCCACGGGCAAAAACCGCATGAAACTAAATGCAGTAAATTTTGAAAAAAGCGATCATGTATTAGACAGATTTTGGGGTCCTTGTCTAAAAAAATATAATTATGTAAGAAATTGTGCAGTATTATGTATTAATTAAGTGTGTGTATGAATTAAAAAACTACACATTTCTGCACATGATTGGTCTAAGGGCCCGCTGTAATTTCATAGAAAAAATAGCCGGCCCTGGGTGGAGCCAAAGGTGTGTGTGCATCGCCGCCTTTAGTGAGGTGCTCAGGACCTACAAATCATCAGGGCACCTCGATGGCTAATCAGTCCCCTAAGAGGACGACAACACCTCCACAACAGGGTTGCCTCGCACCCCAGGACAATTCCACCAACTTCGAGACAGTGCAATGGAGTGAGGATCCCATCACCTTCCCTTGCCTCCTCATGCGCGTTACTCCCCTCTTCTAATTAGAGGGGTCCAAAGAGTAGTCCAGCCTTTCAATTGCCTTCACCCAAAGTATCTGAGTTCACCCCAGGGTACTGAGCCCCACCGCCACGTGAAGGTGTCTGGTTTCACACCAGGCTTCTGAGCCCCACCGTCACGACAGCTTAGCAGTGAATGTTATGTTCCACCTGCATCCTCATATAGGCCGCCATAAAACTGACAAAACGCTGAAAACGCGACACCCAAGGTGTTATGTTGCGATTGTATCATGTGAGTGAAACGTATCTCCTCATCGACAGCATGACACTACCGCGTACAATATTGACAGCATGAGAAACGACGTAAATTAACCTAAAGAATCCGCAAAAAATCTAATATAAATCACATAAAATAAAATAGCACGCGCTTTCCCCCTTTCTTGTTACACGTTTTATATATGTACGAAATCACGAACCAAATCACCACAAAACACCCAGCAACCGCGAGGACTATCCCACATTAACAAGACAAATGCAATATGAAGTTAGATCGTAGGTAGTATTTTTGTAACACTGAGCTTTCATGACAGTTAAAAGTGCGCACTAAAACACAAACTTTTAGAAGTAATAAAAAGCATTTTGCAGTGTGTAGAAATAAATCGCAATCACTTTTATTATCTGAGCCGGATTGAGAGTGGCTCACAGTGGTGGGATGTGCAAAAACCAGCCAAGAGCGAGACGGACCTCACACCGAGGGTTCCATACCAACGGAATGTATGAAATTGACCACTTGTTGCTGGTGAACTCATATTTGCGGGCGCCTGCATACATTTTATATGAAACGAACTACACATATAAGTTTGTGATAGTTATCTTTTAATTATGCAATTTGGATTGACTTTTTTTGTGTTTTTTGTTATAGCGACACAGTACCTAACTCTTCTGGGATATTTTTTCCTGCTTTGCTGTCACGGTTATTCTTGGAGTATAATACCCATTAGTATGTACCTAATAGGTTCTCGTTTTTGTCCTTTGGGTATGGAACCCTAATAAACAGAATAAGTGCTCACTGGACTCGCATTTCTTTAGTAATCGACGTTATAGCGGCAACTTGAGTACAACATCAGAAAAAAATTAATAGTCCAGCTGTCCCGGTTCATTTGATACGTACAGCCTAGCGACGAACAGTCGGACTGGCGGCCAGTGAAATCCTGGTAATATATTATATACCCGTTTTTCTCATACGCATACGGAACCCAAAAACCCACATATTTTATTATCGTTTTTCTTAGCTGTGCTCGAATACGAGTCATTAGTATGAGGATGTTCAAAAACACCGAGATACTGGCCGAAAATATACGAGTACATACCTGATATATATAGCATAGCACATTAATATG
This sequence comes from Eumaeus atala, assembly GCA_017140195.1. Classification (NCBI taxonomy): domain Eukaryota; kingdom Metazoa; phylum Arthropoda; class Insecta; order Lepidoptera; family Lycaenidae; genus Eumaeus; species Eumaeus atala. The sequence goes on along the minus strand of JAFELO010000288.1, from coordinate 110,725 downwards.
CCAGCATGAAATAGTATATTATGTTTTTCATGGCGCTAAATTATGACCGGCGGTGATACATGTGAATGATGAAACTTATAACGCCTATTTCGAGCTCCACGTAAAACATTATTTCAGTCATTAAATTTCTTACAGGAATAAACTTGTTTTTGTATGAGTAGATTTAAGGAGAGGTGTGAGTGCCATGCTACATAGGAGGAGGTAGTGCCTAGCACTACCTCCTCCTATGCAGCATGACACTACATCCTCCTGTGCAACGGAATTGGGCTGGCACGACCAGGGAGGTACTCTCGCTCACTTGATATCGGCGTCAAGTTGTCACTTGCGAACCTGGGCGGATCGCTTTTACTTAATTACATTAATGATAACATTTTTAACATTATCCTGAGTGTCATATTCAGTCTAGTTTTTAGTATTTAATCCTTAATATATAAGGCGCGCGGTATAGGCTAATACGAGTAAGCACACGATCACACAACCGAAGTAAAACTTCTTTAGTTATACGAAATGTGGCCATGAGAGAAAGAGAAAAAGGAAATGTAGGCTCTCACCTCACATTTTCTACCTTCACAAATTTATGTCTTTCTTTTTGTTGACCCGGGGAAAAGCATTATTCATCGGCCCTGGGTGGGGTCCAGAGGTGTGTGGGACTCGCGACACATGATAGTGTCGACTACCTATAAGACCCACCACGAGTGCCATCAGTGCCGACCTTGGTGAGATGCCCCGAAACAACAAATCATCAGGGCACCTCGACAACCAGTTAGACCCCTAAGGGACCGACGCCTCGTCCACAACAGTGCAATTGGGTGAGGTTCTAATCTTCGCCCCCAGGCCCGCGTTCAATGGCGCCGTCTCTTTTTATACTTTGCAGAACGGATTACGTCGCCCACGGAAGTCGTGCACGCTTTGATTCAGAGTTATCCTTCTTAAGGAGTAAGCTCCAGGCGTGTGTCGCAGATGGGATACTGAGCTTTTCCTTTTTTCTAAAACTAGTGCACCTGTTTCAGAATTTCGAGCCTGTGCCGGTGCCCAGGAACCAATATGGCAACTTCTACAGCGGGGACTCCTACATCGTTTTAAAGGTAACTTTACGGCGCAGTGCTCATACACTTCTCTCTTCAATGGGCCACCGGAAACATACACCACATGAAACCCGATATCATAGACTAGCACTTTAATTTTTGTTGGTTACAAAAGGTATTTACGGTCAATGTAGAATCACTTAGATCGAATTTCGATCTCTGGTCGCACACTAATAGACAAATACTTTTACGTTACTAATAATGTGAGTGTCGTCTCAGGTATTTAGCTCAAAGTATTTCCGCGAATACCAATGTAACTGGCGCATTTACTGCAGTCAACTCGTTATACAGGGAACATGTCGCTCCAGGGAGGTTAGTTACATATAAACTGGAAATAGCACACGCCATACGTGTCAGCCAAATAGTAGTGGAGAATCTCTACAATGTTATTGCTATATTGCAGCCGAATCAGAGCAGTACGAGCGAAGAGGAGGCTACTTATGCTCTGTCTCTGTGAAGCGAAGCGTTCTTTTGTAGTCGCTGTGTTGAGATAAATCGAAAAAAGTGGTATTTTTCAAATTTAATTATAATTGTGATCTGTGTATATTTAATACACTACGTTGGCCAGGCTGTCACAGGTACTAGACAACAGAAATAAATTTATATTTTAAATTATTTATACATTTAAACGTTTGTTATTTCTAAGGTTAAATTAGAAATACATATAAGAGGTACATATAATATACGACGAGGGACAAGCCGTGCGCGCTGCGCCTGAGTTCGCGGGTGCCAATCCAGTCCAAATCCTACATAATTCATAGATAAATGAGTTATGTAGGATTTGGATTAAATGTATTTCTATAAGGAAGCTCTTAAATATATAACTTTTCTTAAATTTGTAAAAGTATTGAATATGTCCGTTGTCTGGTAACCGTCATACAAATCCTAACGTTACTCAGCACGCGGCTAGGCTGACGTGGTGTGATAAGCCCAAATATTACATTATTATATTACGTACAATGCCTGCCCCGTGGTCTCGTAACCATGTACAGACATGAGGGCCCGGCCTCGAATCCCGGATTTTCCGGAGTCAGGAGTACGTCAAGCCGCGTTTCGTACGGTCTGGGAGTGTCAGTTGGTGGCACATTGGGGAAATGGGAGGGCACAGCGTCTATATATACAATGTTAACGGGCGTTGACAGCTGCCAAATGACTCCGGTAGCTCGTTTGTCCACCTACAAAAAAACAGTCAATTGTGTGGGGTAAAAGAAGTGATAAGGCAATTCTGGTATCTTAGGCTCTAACCAAAAGCGCCATCTATTTACCTGTAGCGAAAACCATTTTTTTATGATTCTAAGGAGATTTTCAACTTTCAGACAACCGGGGCGCAAACGCTGAGTTGGAACATCCACTTCTGGCTGGGATCGAAGACGAGCCAGGACGAGGCCGGCGCGGCTGCTATATTGGCGGTGAACCTGGACGACGAACAGTTCCATGGTGTAGCAACACAGCACCGGGAGACGCAGGGGCATGAGTCGAAGCAGTTCCTCCAGCTGTTCGAGCCTTGTAGGCATTACAACTTTATCATTTAGCAGAGAAAGCCATCTTTCTTGACACCACGATTGTATTGATGTGATAAGTTTACGCGAATGTTACTCATTACAATAAAGCTACAGCTTTATTTAACATTAAGTAAGTGTACTTACGGATATGAAAATCCGCAAAAGTAGTTTTATTGCACCAAGATTGTAGTCGAGGGGGGGGGGGTTTGGGAATAGACCGGTTTCTGAGGAATCCCAATTGCCTAAGCAAATCCAGCTTAGACTAGGATAGCCTAGTCATCTAAACAAGATTTGTCGTTTTGTTATTTTGGATAAGGGTAAAATTTTCTTGCATAATTCATACTGAACTGTCATTCTAAAGCATCAGTGATTGGTACATGAACATATTTTTGCAAAGCAAACCTCAGCTGTATAATTTTAAGCTGTTTTTATAAAACAGCTTTCAACCTTAAGCGTTCGATTTTAAGTTGTTTTTACAAAGAGCATAATTGACATGGTGCACGTTTTTTATACGGACAGTTTCGAGGTGCCTGCTGAGCATTTTGGTATTCTTTAACCAATGTTGATAAGGACATCCTGAAGTCGGTTGACAATTTGGTGTAATATACATCTGTATTCTATATCTGTGTTCATGATTCCAAAATAACTAGGCTTTCCAAACGCAGTCCATTACGATACTAATTAAATAATGTTTTTTTAAATTTCTACATCTGTCACTCTTGACAGGGAGTCTTGTTCTGTTTGTATGGTGGAAACTCTGTAACTTTCACTGAAATATGTAGCTCAGAGGGCAGGATATAGGCCACATATCTAAAAATAACAATCGGTCCCAGTTATTTATGGGCGGAGACGGGACGGATCGCTTGTATGTAATACTACTGAATATTCTAGCAATCCGTTATCTGGACGGAGGACACGCGTCCGGCTTCAACCATGTGACGGTGAACGCCGGCTCCGAGAAGAGACTCTTCCAGATCAAGGGCAGGAGACACGTCAGAGTAAAGCAGGTACGTACTCGGACTGAAATCAATACTGTAAACAGCCAGGCCAGAGCTGGATTCATTAAAAAATTCCTGCGAAAAGTTTGTTTTAGGTGACGGCATCTGGATGGAAACCCGAAGGTCCCTTAGAGAGAACCATTTGCCCATATCTAACACAAAACCCCAATCGGGTTTTTATGTTATAGGTGGACAATGAGCAAATTAAATTTTAAAAAAGTAAGGCGCATTATTCCTGCGCATTTCAAAACGCGTCGGCTGCGACGAATCCTGACTCCTAAGCGCAGTGCTCGGTCAACCTGATCACGGCCTTGGCCTTGGTCCTCCCCTGTACTTACAGCCCACCACATCCGCTAATATAAACGTCACACGTTACAGGACGATTGGATAACCAGTCGATATTGACTGGTACTCCAATCCGTTTAAATTACTGCCGTGTGTTGACAGAAGTGTCCAGTGCAGCTTCATCGGTTACGATAACACACGTCGAGCGACGGTCCAGGTGGGGTTGCGCTCGATGGGGCGACATACCCTCTCCTATCCCGCAGATGGGAAACATGTATCCCGATATTCATTTAAGATTAGCTGAAGTAATTATGTTACTGGGGACCGCGTCCACCTTCCTCTATAATGATGGGGACAGCTCACGCGCGGCATCTAAGGTTGGCCTTGCATTACTGTGGGGGCTGGAAGAGCTCGTTGAGCCATCATAACGAGTGGGAACCGTGCCCCCTTTCCACTGTCCCTGTTGTTGTTAATATGACCGGTACGGCGGTTTGAAGCTATCTAATCCCAGTTTAGCTGGAATATGATCATCATTCATCAGTCTTTCTTCATCCGATGGTTCCAGGTGGAAGTATCTGTCAGCTCCATGAACAAAGGCGACTGTTTCGTCCTGGACGTGGGCGACGAGATCATGTTGTACGTGGGGGAGAACGCGCAGGGGACTGAGAGGATCAAGGCCATCTCCGTCGCGAACCTCATCAGGGACCAGGACCACAACGGACGGGCGCAGGTGGAGCTCGTGGGTGAGGCTTCTGTACATGCGTTATGATGCTGATACATGTCAGTAGGGGCATGCGGCATTGCAGCAGAACTAACCGAGACGGGACTGACTAATGGACTGACTTAATGACTGACTGACTCTTGATTCATTGATTGAAAGCTTTACTGACTGTCTGACTGAGTGACTGACACCGGCCGACTGACTGACTGACTGACTGACTGACTGACTGACTGAATGGACAGATTGACTAATTGACTGATTGACTAACTGGCTGACTGTCTGATTGACAGACTAACTGACTGACCGACTGACCGTCTGACTGACCGACTGACCGTCTGACTGACCGACTGACTGATTGGCTGGCTAACTGATATATCATCACGTAACAGAAATCGGGTGTAACTTGGTAGACGGATGGTTTTGATTTTTAATTTGGTAGACGGATGGTTTTGATTTTTAATTTGGTAGACGGATGGTTTTGATTTTTAATTTGGTAGACGGATGGTTTTGATTTTTAATTTGTTCCATGATCACACAGATCCATACTCAAGTGACAGCGACGTGAGCAAGTTCTTCGAGGCGCTGGGCTCAGGGGACCAGGCGGCCGTGCCTGACGCGGAGGACGGAGGCGACGATGAGGTAAGGGAGTTGACAGACAGTAACGAAATTACGATACCACGGGACGAATAAGCTCGCTGAAGTGGAATTGGGCTGGCCACACGCTCAGAAGAACAGACGGCATCAAGGTTCTGGAGTGGAGGCCGCGTTTAAGAAAACGAAGTGTTTGTTGACCGTTCATAAGGTGGGCAGACGATCTCCGTGCAGTAGCCGGTCCGGGATGGATAAGAGTAGCAGAAGTTCGGCCGTCTTGGCGTTCATTGATTGGGTCATGAATTGGAAATTATAGCTTAGTTCTGTGCAAAAAATAGAGAAAACCATTTACTTTCCGATTCCTCCGATTTTTCGTTTGCCCCATTATTCTGTAAAAAAAAATGTTTCTGAGATTAGAGCTTACACACAAGCTCTTCAGCTCTATGATATTAGTATAATTGCCTCATGGTCTAGTGGTAAGCATGTTCAGCCACAGACATGAGGTCCCGGGTTCTGATCCCGGGTCGGACCACACATAAAGCGCTATTATGATTTTTCAAATTCTAATAACTGTCCGGAGTTAGGATATTGGCGGTGTGACACCTCCGTGCCCCGGAGCTCGCGTTAAGCCGTCCGTCCTGCGCCGGATTTGTCTCCGGCCGTGTCGGATTGCCGTCCCATCGGAATAGGAGAATGAAGGAAGACACAGGGGCACTCGCGCTTGTGTCTGCGCAAACACTTGCGCACTATAATACGTCCCGCGCAGATGGCTCTCTCAAAAAAGATGGCAGCTGTAGCTGAAATTCGGCTTGGGCGACATTATTATTATTAGTATAAATATTGTGACAATTTCAGGACTTCGAGCGCGGAGCGTCCAAGGAGGTACACCTGAACGAAATCTCGGACAGCTCCGGGCAGATGCAGGTGAAGAAGCTGCCGGCGCCGTACGCGCCCGACATGCTGGACTCCAAGGTATGCTTCCAACATCCTGGACGGTACTGGCAGAGATGGGTGGTCACGTTTCATGCGTGTTTGTTTCTGGTGACCCATTGGAGGATCACCGTGATAGCGGTATAGGCGATTTGCTAATAACCCGATGGCAAGCTTACCCCCATTGATAGCAGCAGTGATCTTGCTGTATGGCATATGAATCGGGCCGACATGACAGGGGAAGTTCCGCTCGCTTATATGATCCCGGTCTTCATCGATGGCAATGCTATCAGCATTGAGCATGAGTGATCTGAGAGAGAGTTCGGTGGCCCATTGGGTAAAATTGGGTTACGAACGATGCACCTGGGGAATCTTCGTTCGGGTGTTTATGGGAGTTGGTAATAACAGAAAGATTTCAACTGTTTCTCCCCTTGTGGTTCACATAAAATGTGTTTTGTAGCATTAGAATTTTAGATTCTAGTTGTTGAATCACATGATGGCAACCTGCCCCCTGTACAACCATGGAACACGAAGGCGTTGGGGTGGGGGATGGGCGGTTAGGGAGGATACGATAATTTCATTCGTTAGGGAGGGGTGAAATTAGGGTTGAAAATGTGTATGAAGTAATGGAAACGTATGTAGTAAAATTGGTAGTGACATCTATGTTGCAGCACTACAACTAAACCAGGTCTGTTTTGTAACTAACTTGATGTCTAGTACATTCCCACGTCCACTACACAGATGGCGTTACTGTCTGACCATTGCTATATCGCATCTATCTTAAGATATGGTATAATAATATGGGGAAATTCGGTAGTTATCCTTAGGGTATTTCGTATCCAAAAGAAGTACATAAGGTGTCTAACTAATGAGTAATATTTTGATAGCTGCAAACCATTATTTAAAAAGTCTTAAAATACTACCACTTCCATGCCAGTATAAATATGAAATATCTATATTTGTACATAAAAATATAAATTTGTACTTTACCAAAAAGTCCGAAGTGGCTACAAGAAGTTGCAGAGACAGCTATAAATTGCTATTACCTCACCAACGAGTAAAATATATAGCAGAAATGCCTACTTTATCGCGATATACATCTACAACAAATTACCTGCATACCTATAAGGACTAAATTACAAAAAAAAAATCAAAAATATTGTATAGCTGGCTACTGAACAAAATGTATTATTCAATAAATGAGTATTTTCTAGATGGTAATCAGTAAAAAATAATTATATTATTATGTTATTTATAAAGAATTTTAATTATTAGAAAAAAAAAAAATGTTTATTTGTAAGAACACGGTTGTTCGAATTTGATAGATTCACATATTCTACTTGATTAGTGTGTAAATATACTATTAGACATCTATTTATTTAATATTGGTTTTTAAATTACATTTCAATAAAAAGCGAGTTAATTATACTTAGAAAAATCATCATTAAATTAGTAGAATAAATAAATAGTTTGTAATATAATATATGATATATTATATATCATATATGATATATTGCTCTACTCTATCAAATTCGAACAACCGTGTTCTTACAAATAAACATTATTTTATTTTATGTTTGATGTTTTTTATTTGTGGTGTCCCTAGTATTTAAACAACTATAACGGATTATGAAAAAAAAAAAGAAAATATCTCGCAAATGAAAGTCGCAAAATGAAGCAGGTGCAACCACCAAAAATTTTAGAGCGACTATAAAGATTTTTTTAATTTTCCAGGAATGCTACATACTAGACACTGGCAGCAGCTTGTATGTTTGGATCGGGAAACATTCCAACCAGAGGGTTAGTGTCGCTACAATAATACCATCTACAATGTTATAAATGAGAAACTTTGTAAGCTGATAATTGTTTCACCAAAAAATAGAAAAAAATACAAATGTATATCTCACCAAAGTAGAAAAATGTTGGCCCGTCGTCAGGCCGAAAGACTTCGGGAGCGTCCGCCTGCTTAGTGCGTTATAGAAAAAAAAAGAAATAAACTAGTAGTGGGTATTTTTTTTTAAAGAACAGGGGAGCAAACGAGTAATCGACTACCTTTTGCTATAACGCTGCATTCGTTCACGATCGTGAAGATACCTCTCACTCATGTAATAAGTGACAGCTATGCTGTCGCGTTTCGTGCGCTTTGTAAATTTGCGGTATCTCAACGGTGGGGCAGAGGGGAATAGAACAAATTTGTAAGATATTTTGCTTGATAGACATATGACGCCCATAGATATGTGAGCCTTTGTATCAAAAGTCTCCGCGTACTCGTTTGTCCCCTGCTACTATAAACATATCACATGGTATATCTGAGTGTTTACATTCGTTCCAGGAGAAGGCCGAGGCGCTGCAGAAGGCCCAGCAGTACCTTAAAGCCCACAACTGTCCTTCTTGGGTAAGACATCACCAGCGTTTAGTTGTAAGGTTCAGATAAGATTTTAGAGTTCCGTCCTGCAACCTCTATAGTGCTCCGTAGTCCATCCTGTTTCTATATCGGATGATATTGGGGCTCGGCAGTCGGTTTCTTGCGACCCGGAAGGGAAACGAGACCCGACTCTAGATTAGGTCGATTTCGACACGAATCCGGGCTTCCTCACGGTGTTTTCACGGACCACTCAAAACACATTGGCACACGGTGGGCTTCGAACCTGGATCACTCGAGTGGAAGTCCCAAGAAGTCCGAAGCCTCTTTTCTAGTTGGTTATTAATTATATATTATAATATTAATAATGCCTGTTTTGTGTTCAGGTGCACATTTCAAAAGTAGTGGAGGGTGCGGAACCGGCGGCCTTCAAAGCCTACTTCGAGGGCTGGAACTGATTGCTTTTTTATCCACAAGATGGCGCTTAGCGAGAATGGATGCCGTGATTCACTCGCTTTATTAATAATTTAATTATTTTGTTAATTTCGTATTAAATAATGTACTTTATAGTAATAAATATATATAAATATTTTTTTTTCATAATATCTATTTTTATTTAAGTATTTGAATAAGAAGGTGTTGCCATGCTGCACTGCAGCCGATTGTACATCGCTCACATGATGCCACCGTAATGTGGCAGCTATGCTGATGCGTTTCGCGCGGTTTACGAGTAGCCGGTGGCCTATTGGAGAGGAGGAAAAGAGGACAATGCATCAGCAGGATAACTATGCTGACTCCTATGGGCACCGGTAGTCTGATGGGAACAGACGAACAGACTGATGGGCAAACAGACGGACAGACTGATGGGAGAAAGACGGACAGACTGATGGGCAGACAGACGGACCGTCTGATGGGAGAAAGACGGACAGACTGATGGGCAGACAGACGGACAGTCTGATGGGAGAAAGACGGACAGACTGATTGGCAGACAGACGGACAGACTGATGGGAGAAAGACGGACAGACTGATGGGAGAAAGACGGACAGGCTGATGGGCAGACAGACTGACAGACTGATGGGAGACAGTCGGACAACAGACTGATGGGAGACAGACGGATATCAAAGTGACCGTAATAAGGGCTCAGCTTTTTCATCTTAGATCCGTACCTAAGGCACCGTAGCCTTTATAATAAAACACACGCAGACATTTCCATAAAAGCAGGTGGACAACAACTGCGCAATCAAATCTGTAGCTGGAACTACAAAATAACAAACAAATCCAAGAATACAGCATCGATAACGAATATCAGAATTGGTCCATCCCACTACGACGCGAAGCTATTTGAGGGGAGGAGGAAAGGAGGGCATTATAATAATGTGGATATCTATGGGTGCCGGCAGTCGTCGAAAAGCTCCGATTGCTAATTTGCCCTCTTGCACTTGTGATGTACTTGACTATTGCTTAAACAGACAACAGCACATAGGACAGTTCATTCGCATAACAAAAACAGTTTGAAATATTTCCAGTGAATATTCGTAAATAAATTAGTTTCACCACATTTAGGGGATGAGGTGGATAGAGGCCCCAGCTGCAAACGACGAAAGCGAGTGCGGCGAACGTGCTACGCGCAGCTTATCCCGCCCTTCTAACTGGTTCACACGGTTAGGATGGGAACCTGATCCCACTGGTGGCGTTAACGTCAGATGGGGCCGATTTCGGTTTTTTTATACCATAAGAGGCAAACGAGAGGCCTCAGTCTCACTTTTGGAGATCCCTTGAGAGGGTCTGGCAAGACACCAGTCCTTTTGTTGGCACATCCGGAAGACTTCTGGGTAGGCGGCCGATGGCAGCCGCGAGTTTTTAAAAGGTATTCGGTTCTTTCGCTAGTCCCACTTATGTTGTTACAAGTATATATTTTGGTAAGAGGTAGAGGCCTGCTGTATTGCAGCGGAATTGGGTCGTCACGACCGGGGAGGTACATCTCGCTCACATGACGCTACCGGAAAATGGCATCTTCGGTGTCACGTTGCTAGCAGTTTATGAGTAGCCGGTGGGAGTAGGAAACGAGAGCAACGCATCAGCTCAGTTCGTGCGGTGGTGAGTAGTCTGTGGCCCACTGGAGGAGAGAAACAAGGGTGGGCAATGCATAGGCGAATAATTATGCGAATGTTCAAGCTGGTCGGTCTTGAAAATGCTCCGTTTGTTTGTTTCCCCGCTATAATATATTAAAGGAACATGTTCAAATCAATCTATAAAACGTACTTCATGTCCGCAGTATATCTAAGCTGTTATATTCACAGTTAGCAGAATCAGCCATCATACAGCTACAACTGATAACCTTTATACAGCGAAATGTCTTTCAAAATACTACACGAACTGATAACTAAAACAACTCGTTTCTATTAACTGATATACTTTTTTGTTTGTTTCCTCATATACCCGTGCGAATGTAAATGGGCGTTGTTATTACAGCGCCGGATCCATCTATTTTCTGTGCGAGGTCGTTAAATTGGTGCATTGCCGTTATGACAGGTCGGCACTACCGTCTGCATGAAGTGGGGGGTTACACTGTCGCGTGTTGTATTTCAGAGTCCGAAGGTCTATTACGGGAGGGGTGTTAAGGCGCAATTCACCTAAACAGGTGCCATTACGCGACATAAAAAGCGATATATTTCCGTCTCACTAGTTGTTTGTTTACCCTCGAGTTTGTGCCTCAAGTCAACTCCAGACCTTTGCGAAACATGAGTGCAATGAACACAGACGAATACTGGACAAAATCGAAACAATAAACTAGTTTAGATAACGCTGGTGACATACCGGGTGTAGTATTGTCTCGTGGACTCATGAGCATCAGTCAACGCACATGCTTGCCAACAAGTGCGACTGAGAATTTTAAATTTCTAATAACAGTCCCGGAGCTGTTCCCTTGCTTCAGAGAGCTCGTAGAGCCGTCGGTCCTGCGTGTGATTTCTCCTCGATCATGTCGGATTGCTGTTCCATCCGAATATCAGCATGAAGGAATTCAAAGTGTCCTAGTGCCTGCGCAAACACTTGTGCACTATGTACTGAGTGATTTATCTTACTAGAGACAGCGGCCGTACGTTGGCCGACATTTTTGTTATGAGTATGCCAATAATTTGCTCTGTGGCGCGCTACATTTCAAAGAAATACATTAATTACGTAGTATATAGTTGTGGATGTACTAGCGCACCTCTGCCTACCTCCTCGAGGATAACAGGCGTGAAGCTACTTGAAAGTACTGTATAAAGTTTGACGAAAGTTTTAATATGATTTCTCAGGCATTGTAAATAATATTCAAATTCGTTTAGATAATTTCAATAAATTATCTTCTCAAGAACAATACATGTCTCATGACAATATAGCTAAAAGGTGCACTTTCAGTCACCAGTTTGCGTGGTATTTCTTGCATATCTGTCAAGAGATTTATACTAGGGCCGATAACTGGCCGTAATGACAAATTTAAAAAACAAAATTTATTATATCATCTTTTCTAAAATAGAACGCCAAATTTAAATTTATTGGAACTAATAGAAATTATGGGACCTAGAACTTTCTCTGCCGTAGATTTTCTCAACAATGGAAAGAAACGAAATTCGTGCTGTGATAAGTTTTACGTTTTATAATGGAAAACAGCAACCCAGATTAAAACTATACAGTGTTTTAGGTAATACTGCTCCTGCATTGAGTACAATTCACACCTGGGTCACTGTTTTTGGACGTGGGAGACATAGCCGCGAAGACGCCAACGGGTTTGGCCTTCTTTTCGTGACTTCATTTGGACAATGAAGTCACGAATCCGGACATGATTACAAAGATTCAAAAATCGTTTTGAATGATCGGCGTTTAAAGTTGCGGCAGATAGTTAACATTTGCTCTTACGCGTTTTTAACATTTTACACCATCATTTGTGAGTTAAAAAGCTTTGCGCGTGATGGGTGCCGCGTTTGCTCGCTGTTAACCAAAAGCAACGTCGCGTGGACGAAGTTGAAGTGTTTGGTACTGTTCAAGCGTGATGCTACGAGTATCTGCGATATGTGACAGTAGATGAATCATGGAATACATCATTATACTCCTGAAACAAAAGAACAATTTAAGCAGTGGACTGAGAGCGGAAAAACTGTGCCGAAGAAAGCAGAAACGGTTTTGTCGGCAAAGTGATGGCGAAGCGTCTTGGGATCCTCGAGGGATTATTTTAGTGGATTATTTGCAAAGAGGAAAAACAATAAATGGAGAGTATTATGCAAGCTTGCTGCAAAAATTTCGTAAATAAATCCGAAAGAAACGGCCTCATTTAGCCAGAAAGAAAGTTTTATTCCACCGCGACTACGCGCCTGTGCACACGTCAAGGGTTACAGTTGGCAAACTCCATGAATTGCACTTCAAATTGTTACCGCATTCCCCAGGTCTGGCCCCGTGCGGCTTCCACTTATTGCCGAATCTCAAGGAATGGTTAGGTGGCCGAAGATTTTCATCAAATGATGAAGTCATTGTCGCCGTAGACGAGTACTTTAGTAGACAAACCATTTTATCAAACTGGTGTAAACGGCATTGGAGTAGCGCTGGATTAAATGCATCGAGATAGAAGGAAATTACGTTGAAAATAAAATTGTTTTAAACAGATTATTAAAGTTTTTCTTTGTCGTTTCGGATACTTATCAATCACCCCTCGTGTTACGTCATATGATGACAGCTGGGACAGCTGACGCTTGTGTTATGTACCTGTGATATCCAGTACGGCCCCACAGGTCACGTGATGAGGACATCATGGATGTACCACTCTGTGATCTATTAGAGTTTTCCATTCTACGTATAACACTGTTTATCTAGAGGTTATCACCTGACATAACACATCATCGCTAGCTATATAACAGTATAGAAGCACGATAACTCTTGGCATAGTACACGGAACGTAGAGTAGCACCATTGCCGGATAAGGAGGAGAGGGGCCCACTAATCTTAGACCCAAGTGCTTATGAAAAATTATCAAAAAATAAGTGAATGGATTAGGGCCCCCTCCAATCACAAGCCATGGGCCCCAACAGAGCTTAATCCGTGTAGCACTGTTATATCGCACCCTAGTGTTAGCATTACACGAGTAAAAATGAAAGAAAGTTGCTGGGTTACTCATGTTATTATCCAAAAAGTATACATTTCAGCCACAGCAAACTATGGCGGTTTCCTACGCAGCAAAAACCATTTTGAAATTTTTGTATTGTAATCACTAACCTATAACAATGGCGTCCCTGCTTTCTGGCATTAGGCGCTGGCGGACGCTTAACGTGCACGTAAACGCACGGGGTGGTAACACCGCCCACCTGACTTCGGACTGTTACATTTGCAAAATCCCAATAGTGGTCTAGCCACAAGTCAGTGAAAATAATTATAAAAACGGGTGACGCCACGGCACGCAGCCAGAAGACGATCTCGGTGTGCCTCGATCAGGTTTATCGGAGCAGTTATCTAAGCGACCGGTCTAGCGCTACCTCATTGTTGCCCTCGCAGCGGACGTGACCGGACCAGCGACCGGTGAATACGTGAGTTGTGTTATCTTACCTTTTACATCAACAACATGGACAAATTTATGATTGATAACTTAGACCTAGTAAATGGGATGCGTGTTTACGTGTCATGAATGAATGAATGAATGAATGAAATATATTTTATTGTGCCACAACATTTTAAAAATACAGAATAAATAGAACATCATAATATAAAAGTAAACAAAGGCTTTATTACTATGCAGCAATTTCGTCCAGGCTTGTCATGATTAGTCGTTGATAACTGAGACCAAGCAAGTAGGATTCGTAATAGATTTTGGAATGTCATAGAAAATTCTTACATTAATTGTAGTAATTGTTTTTGCTACTTCAAAATTTTATCAAAAAGTATAGCTGTCATCTTTGACTGCTAGGTTGAGGATGTGCTCGGTGTCGAAGAAATGATATTCTTTTCTTTTGCTCGACGTGGAGGACGTAATGATGGCAGAAGCAATCTGCCATCACCAAATGATAATGAAATAGTTTTTTCTTTTCCGCCGGGAACCTATAATTATGCCACGAACAATTATTTATATTTCATATAAAAGGAGCTCTCCTCCTTTACTTTTTTTTTTTGAGTTGGATTTAATATGAAGATATGATGTCAAAAATGTATGCATATACTCAAATTTCTAAATACTTCGGATCTTCGTATACATATACCTGCAATATTGTATGAAAGATAACCCGTTACCCGTAGCTTCGACTGCGTGAACTACAGACAAAACCTGGAGAAATGTTCGTCTTTCTATAGCTTATAAGTTAGTCAGCTACATAAGCCACAACATTGCCAAGTTTTATCAGAGTTTGTTCTGTGGTTTGTACGTGCTGCCATACACGTACAAACCACAGAACAAACTTTGATAAATATTGGCGTTTATGACATTAGTAGGTTTATGTGTTTATGACATTAGTAGGTTTATGTGTATATGACATTAGTAGGTTTATATGTTTATGACATTAGTTTGTTTATGTGTTTATGACATTAGTAGGTTTATGTGTTTTTGACATTAGTAGGTTTATGTGTTTTTGACATTCGTAAGTTTATGTGTTTTTCGTGGTTACGTGGTCTTAAAGAACATACCTATCCTCGTATAGATCGCGCTGCCTATCTGTTTGTGCGAATTATCACTAATTAGGAGGAATTGCTAGGATCCACTCATACGGCGGATATTTATGGGCGCCATTCTATTACAGTAGATACTCCAATCACCTGTTTACCTCATATACAATAAAATACTGTACTCATGTCGCAATTTGAACAAGGTAAACAACATGTTTACAACAAGGCTTATCATAGGGTGGATAGTGGAAGGCCAAATCCAGTTGAAAGGCTAAATAACAACAGAGGACCAATTAAACTGAGATTAGCAAATACTGCCAAGTGTTACGAGAATCATTATTTACAGAGCTTACTGCTTACAAATGCACATGGCAACTGGCGCCGAGATGTTCTGATATCTGTCATCTCGGTCCACCTATGCTGTCTGTACAGCTTCTGAAACGTCGGGCTAGTTCAACGACCAGATAAGCCGCGATAAGATCCGTAAAAGTCGTTTCATTGTAGGTATCCGGTGGCCGTTAGATTGGTTAGGTGGTAGTTAGATTGCTCGTTTGCCCACTACTACTATATTTTTTTATATTCTCTGTGGACTTAGCACAACACGTAAGCCTAACCCGTGCTAAGTACATTAAGGATTTGTGTTACAGGTACTAGACAACGGAAATACATTTAATATATTTTTATAAATGTAATATCTCGTTTATACTTAAGATTTTTTATAGAAATACACATAATAAACACACACACACACACACACACATACACGCACATATATGTATGTATGTATATATCTATGACTTAGGTGTAACACGCGGACTAATTTGTCTATCTCATCTATCATGCGTATTACATGGACAGAAATTAATGAAAAAGAGAGACAGAAAGAGTACTACATTCGCTGTCTCTCTCGATTGGGGCGGCCGTGTAGGCTGGCCCTACTCTATGTATATTATATGAGATCTACTGATATGTGTTACACTTGAACTGTAGCCGTAGAGCAGATCCCACGGCCCTCGAGGTCAGCGGTTAATCAGTCCAGGGAGCGCCGTGACCTCGCGCACAATTATCCAGTAGAATGTTAATGTGTGCCACATGTATATAGAGTACCATCGAGTGATTGTTATATAACTAGTAAGAGATAGTGCCACGCTGCTTTGCTACAGAATTGGCCCGGACGGGGATGTATTTACCTCTCGCTTACATTTCATTACGTCAGTGACAGCTACGCTGTTTCAGTTTGTGAGTAGCTGGCGGCCCATAGGAGGGGAGGAGGAAACAGGGGCGACGCATCTGTATGACAACAGTAATGCGGATGTCTATGGGTGTTGTCAAAAGGGTCAAAAGGCTCTGTAGT
Organism: Eumaeus atala; assembly: GCA_017140195.1. Taxonomy (NCBI): domain Eukaryota; kingdom Metazoa; phylum Arthropoda; class Insecta; order Lepidoptera; family Lycaenidae; genus Eumaeus; species Eumaeus atala. The sequence goes on along the minus strand of JAFELO010000288.1, from coordinate 94,276 downwards.
TTCCTGAGTATTCTCTTGGTGAACAGTCTCTAAACAAGGAAAGAATTTTCCAAATAGGATCTTTTAAGACTTGCGTCTTCAGCCAACCAGACTTAGCTGCTTAACATATACATTCTACATAAGACTAGTTTCAGCCCCATAATTTTGGCCCCATTCATCATGTTGACATGTTCTATAGCCTATAACCGCCCTCATGAATGCAGTTATTATATACAATACGATTTTTTTAAATCAACCTTGTAGTTCCAAAACTTAATGCGTTGAAACAAACAAAAATCTCTTCAGATTTATTGTGTTTGTATTGATAACTGCCTCGCAGTTTAGTGGTAGGAATGTTCAGCCACAAATGTGAGCTCCCGGATTCAAATCCCGAGTTGGACCAAAAGTGATAGTGGGCGGTGTTTCACCTCCGTGCCACGAGACACATTAAACCGTCAGTTCTGCGCCTGATTTCTCCCCGTCGTCTCGGATTAACGACCCATGGGAATATGAGAGTAAGGAAATAGAGAGTGTACTTGAGTCCTGCGCAGTTGGCTCCCTCTCAGCAGAGACGGTTACTGTAACAGAGAGTGTACTTGAGTCCTGCGCAGTTGGCTCCCTCTCAGCAGAGACGGTTACTGTAAGAGAAAGTGTACTTGAGTCCTGCGCAGTTGGCTCCCTCTCAGCAGAGATGGCTACTGTAACCGAAATTCGGCTCGTACAATGTTATTGTCATTATCATCTAACATGTTGTTTTCTTTCAGTATGAAGTTGTTGATATTATGCATGGTGGCGCTGGCGGTGGTGTCAGCGCGCACCACGACGCGCCAACAGTCCGTCTCACCGCAGATCACCTCGCTCACTGACAAGGTAAGAACCCCATCACCACAGGTGTGGCCTGTTCATCACACAGCCGCCTAACGTGTGGATATGTGCATGCTTATGTGTATCGGTAGCTAGACATGGAAAGGATTCCAGGAAGAGGTACTGCCACGAGGAAAAGGTAGTGCCATTTTGCATAGGAGCCGGTAGTGCTATGCATACTGTATGACACTACCTCCTCCAATGCAACGGAATTGGGCATGCACGACCGAGGAGGTACCTATCGCTCACATAATACCGCTGTAAAGTGATATCTTCAACGTCGCGTTTCGTCCGGTTTGTGAGTTGCCGGTGGCCCAATTGGGGGGGGGGGTAAAAGGCATACTTATGTGGATGTTCATGGGCGTCGGTAGTCGTGAAAAGGCCCCGATTGTTCGTTTGCTGCCTATTCTATATAAAAAAAGATCGTAAGCAAGATATGTTGCACACATATCATACACGAGCTGGTAGGAATCGAGCCCAATCAGAAATAGGAAGAAGGAAGAGGTTGTGCTATGCCGAAATGGACCAGCACGTCACGCGATGTAATTGTTGCTGACAAGATACCGCCGCAAATAGACAGATAGGATGCTACGTTTCATGTGTGTTCCTTGTAGCCTATTGGAGAGGAAGGCGGAAGGACCCCATCTGAGCAACCTCGATGCGGATGTATCTGCGTCGGTACTCACCAGACGGCTCTGACCGTTTGTTTACAATTTTTCTACTTCCTAATTCCTATTAGTATTATAAATATGAAACTCTCGCATATATGTTGTTTGTTCTTTTACACAAAAACTACTGAGGAGATTTGTTTGAAATTTGCCACAGATAAAGTTTAGAGTGTGGAGTAACATAAGAATATTGGTACTTACGATTGAAAGATGGTAGCTACTGGTGTATATAATATCGTTCTAGTGGAATTTCGGGCACGGCGGCCATCTCCCCAGAGACGAGCCAAATGCAGGACGTATTATAGAGTTCAAGTGTGTGCGCCGGGCACAACTGCACTCCATTCCCTCATTCTCCCATTCCTATGGGACGGCAATCCTACAAGACCGGAGAGAAACCAGGCGCAGTACTGACGGCTAACGTGCTTTGCGGGGCAGGTCAAGCGCCAACTACTGGTTTCGGACTGTTACTAGAGATTGAAAAATCCGAATAAATCTTTGGATCGACCCCAAACCGAACCCGGGACGTCACGATCTTGAACATCTGTACCACTAGATCACCAGGCAGAATCTGTACCACTAGATCACCAGGCAGAATCTGTACCACTAGATCACCAGGCAGAGTCTGTACCACTAGATCACCAGGCAGAATCTGTACCACTAGATCACCAGGCAGAATCTGTACCACTAGATCACCAGGCAGAATCTGTACCACTAGATCACCAGCCAGAATCTGTGCCACTAGATCACCAGCCAGAATCTGTACCACTAGATCACCAGCCAGAATCTTTTGGCATGGCCTTACGCCTACAAACATCCGTGTTTTTTGGGACCACGCAAAGCGTAGTGAATAAAATCTATCACAATTGTAATGTTCGCTCATAACTTTACGCAGTGCGTCTCTCACTGTCCTACGGAGTTAAGGAAAAATAATTCTATTATACGGCAGGTAAAAAATGAGTCACCGACATTGATTTATAAAATTACAAGATTTCGATTTCATACTGAACTGTCTTCTAAAACGTAGTATTGTATATAAACATATTTTTTTTCCAAAGTCAACTTTACGCGTATGATTTTAAGTTGTTTTTTACAAAGTGCATAATTTGACATGTGCATATCTTTATACGAAGGTTTTGAGACGTTGACTGTGTATCTTGGTACTTTTGTCAATCAATGGTCACAAGGTAGGCGCTTATAATAGCCACTGATTGGTTTTTTCAAGCGAGCAAGGTGACTAATTTGTAATATTGCATTGACGATAGCTCGTCCATAAAATTATTTTATACTAGCGATCATCCCCGGTTTAGCCCGTGAAAAATACTTGCCGGATATTGGTACCGCAGGAAAACTATTTCAATCCATTTTGAGATAATCTATCACATAGTGACAGACAGCTTCATTAGCATATTAGATACTAGAGATTCATCCCGGCTACACCCATTTATATGGGGGTCAACAAATTATACACTACAAACATCATCGCGAATCCCTCGGTGAAAGTCGAAAGAAAAACCGTTCAGAAGGTTTTGAGAAAATCGAGCTCATTCAGACAGATTTTGTTTTATTGTAAGTACATACATACATAAGGTAAATACTCGTAATAGAAAACGAAGTGTTGGTCGACTGTTCACCAGGTGGACAGACGATCTCCGTGCAGTAGCCGGTCCGGGATGGACGCGAGTAGCAGGAGATCATTGGAAGAGTCCCACGTACAGCAGTGGACCGATAAGGACTGATAATGATGATGATGATAGGTACATAAGAAATAGCAATCTCTAACAGGTACGTGAACACTGACCCATACGAAGGATCTCACAATTGCTCAGAGCGGCCGCTAATTCTTTTAAGCGGACAGGATGAGTCATAAATTACTCCATTTGCCACGTCACTCGCTTTTGTTTAGTCACAAAGAACAGAACCTTCTTATAGGCCTAAAATGGCAACACGTCACTGTTCCATTGTCTATGGCAAACGGTTTTTATAATATAGGGGAACAAACGAGCAATCGGAGCCTAGCAACTAACACTGACACCGATGAACATCAACCTAATTATGCCGATGCGTTGCCCCCCTTTTCACCTCCCCCCCTACTACTGCACGTCTTGGTGTTTACTAAACGATTTTTTTATAGAATAAGAGGACGAAGCAGCAATCGGAGACTATTGACGCCAGTTAACACTCGTATTTGTATCTGCATACCCCTCACTCTACAGGCAATGTGCCATCGGCTACTCACAGACTGCACGAAACCCAACAGAAAAGCTGTCACTTTTAAAGTAGTACAATGCATGCGAGAGGTACTTCCCCGAAAGTGCTCGTCCCATTAATCTGCAATACAGCATGGCACTACCTCTGACTAGCTACTTTAGTAGTGCACGCATAATAGCCACGAGCTTTTTGATCTGATGACAATAATTCAAGTTAACACTTGAACATATAAATAAATTTACAGCTAATTTACCAGATGATGTAATGTTGACCAGCCATTATATTTTTAATATTATTATGAATGAGATTTGCTGACTGTAGTATCTATATTACAATAGCTAACTGTGAAATGTGTACTTTATTCAGTGTATTTTCTTTCAGGACGCTAGAACGAAGGCCAAGGTACATCCAGCCTTCGCTAGCGCGGGGAAACGCGCCGGCCTCGAGATCTGGAGAATTAAGGTGCGCTACACAAGTAGTGATTATACACTGGGCTTCTTGCGAGGGTACGCGGGACACGCAGTATGCTCAAAGTTAATCTAGAACGGAGAAGGGATATAATAAATTATCGACTTACAAATATCGAGAATTAGCGTACCTATTCTGAAAAAAGATCTCGTCATATATAATAGGCTTATAAAAATAAAGTTTCAAAAGTTGCAAATGGCACGTCACGATGAGGAAACTATGGGAATTTTGTATAGGTATATAAGATTACAACTAATTATTTTAACAACTATTTGCATTGCATCCTGTACGACTGAGTAGACAACTATTGATTTACAGTCACTTGTGCTCTGCTGTGTGTCTGGTATGATAACGGTTTCCGTTTCAGAACTTCGAACCCGAGCCAGTGGCCGAGAAGGACTTTGGTACTTTCTACAAAGGAGATTCGTACATTGTGCTTAAGGTAGTTTTTTTTAATACACCTTTATGTTTCTTCAAAATTCGTTTCCTACAACTGTTACATGTTCCAGACGAATGCGGACAAACGTAACAACCTATCCTGGGACATCCACTACTGGATCGGCAGCGAGTCCAGCCAGGACGAAGCCGGGGCGGCCGCCATTCTCACCGTTGGGCTGGATGACAAGTTCGACGGCAAAGCCATCCAGCACCGGGAGGCGATGGGATACGAAAGCTCGCAGTTCGTAAACTACTTCAAATCTGGAGGTGAGTCCCGTATATTATTCTTGTCAAATCATGTTATATTACTTTGTGTTACAGTACTCGAAATATCCGAGGAAACTGACTGAGGTTTCTGACATACAGACCGATAGACGGACATGACGAAACTATAATGGTTCCGTTTTTTGCCAATTGGCTACGCAACCCAAACCGCTTGACCAACAGACCAACTGAGTACACTAGTTCTTTCGACGTGTACTTGAAATACTTGAAAATCTCAGGTGTTGCTGTGTAAATATCTGTGTATCGACATTTTTATTTATATCGGATGGCCCATTTGTG
>JAFELO010000288.1:75754-89069 GCA_017140195.1 Eumaeus atala | reverse complement strand
GGGGGGGGAAGACAACGCTTCGGCATAGTAATTATGTGGATGTTCATGGGCGTCGGTAGTTGTAAAAATGCTCGGATTTCTCGTTTGCACCCCTATTCCATAAAAAGAATTTTACATTAACTTGGACAATGTAACATTTTTTGTGTGCGAATTTCGGTCGAGTAATTTCCAAGATTTTTTGAACTTATACTTTTTTTGGCGCATTTGAGATAAAATATGAAAATAATTTTTTACTATGCGCGCGTACAATGTCACAAAAAACCTGCACGCGGACACCCTGAAGCTACATCGTCATCATCCTCAGCACTTGTCGGTCCACTGCTGGTCATAGGCCTCTTTCAATGAACGCCAAGACGACCGATCTCCTGCTACTCGCATCCATCCCGGACCGGCTACTGCACGGAGATCGTCTGCCCACCTGGTGAACAGTCGACCAACACTTCGTTTGTCTAAACGCGGCCTCCACTCCCTGAATTGATGTCTTAATTCTAGCTATAGTTAACATTTTTCTTGTTAGGCAAAAGAAGCAAAACTTCTAACGCATGTACACACACACTTTTTAAAATATTTTTATGGTTTCTTGCTGTAGCTGTTCGCTACCTGGACGGTGGTCACGCGTCTGGCTTCAATCACGTCACGACCAATCCTGGAGCTGAGAAGCGTCTCTTCCAGGTCAAGGGGAAGAAAAACGTGCGAGTGCGCCAGGTGAACAAATATTATATACTAGTAGTCCGTCCCAATTTCGCACGGATTTTTTTCGGACTATCAGCATCATCATCATTAGCAGCCCTCATCGGTCCTCTGCTGGACATGGGCCTCTCTCAATGAACGCTAACACAAGGTAGGGCAAAAGTGAATTGGTTTACAAAAATTATGATTTCTAATTTAAAGCAAATGTTACATGTTAAAATGACAACAAATTAAATTTACGACAGAAAAGCGACTGCTAGTTGTCATTATTTTCTGATTAAATTTACTTTGATATTTTTTTCACATTTTGGTAACATTATTAAAGTTTTCGTAATCATTAGAACGTTTTAAAACATGTTATGTAGCGTATGTTCCTCACAGATAATGTAGCTTTGTAATGGTAAAACAATTTTTAAAATCGGTCCAGTAGTTTCGGAGCCTATAATTGCAAACAAACAAAAAATCAAATATTTCCTTTTGAAAGTATTAGTATATTAACACGGACCGGATTGCTTCATTAGGAAATTATAGTGTAAAACCTTCTTGGGAATCCATTCCACGGGTGGAAACCGATGAAGCTGCGCTGGACACTTCCGTCAAAAAAAAAGAATATTATAGGCGAAAACCGCATGAAAATTGGTTGAGTGCGTTCTGCGAAAATCGATGAGATACAGGCAGCTTTCAGGGAGTTTGTTTTATAGTATGTATAGAATTTCCTAGAAGTATCAATTGTATATCGTGACAATCCAAGATTCTTGTGAAGACGCAGTGCCACGCTGAATAGAAGGAGGTAGTGCCATGACACTACATCCTCCTATGCAACGGAATTGGACCAGGGTGGTACCTCTCGCTCACATAATACCGCCGTAAAGAGACATCTACGGTGTCGCGTTTGTGAGTAGCCGGCGGCCCATTGGGGGGCGGGGGAAAGGAAAGCAACGCGTCGGCATACTCACTATGTGGATGTCGATGGACGTCAGTAGTCGTAAAAGGACTCCGGTTTGTCGTTTGCACCCCTATTAAAAAAAAAGATCGCCACTCCATACTATACTGGCTAGGCTGTCGGGTTTTGTGTAGTTAATAAGTTGTTCAGTACCCTCTCTAAAAAGTTTTACATGTATAAGTATGAGTTGTTTACCATTAAAGTTTGTTTTTCCTATGATCTTGGCATGTTCAGTCACAGATAAAAAAATATTGGGATTTCTGTTTTTATTCGAAATAAATAGTTTTTTTAATAGTTTAAGGTAGCAGAGGAGCTGTACAAGCATTTCGACAATACTACTGAATCATAGCCATCTGCATCTGTGTTGGGTTCTATCCCTTTTCGCGGATTACCGGAAACTCTCAAAACTCACGAGTATTTGGCGGCTGTATCTTGTGAGCGAGAGCTAATTCGACTGCAATGCAGCATACAAGCAAATCTCATAAATTATCCCAATAACTTCTAAATATCTAGCGGATAGCACGCGCAGCCGTCAAACCACTCATCTTGGCGTACTGTCGTCCCATCAGAGTTCTTGAAGTCTTTATCCGAATTTCGGCTAGGGACATTTAGAGCATTGCCAATTTCCAGGTGGACCCCCTCATCTCATCGATGAACAGTGGCGACTGCTTCATTCTGGACGTCGACAACGATATCCTGGTGTTCGTCGGCGAAAAGTCCAAGAACGTCGAAAAGTTGAAGGCCATCTCCATGGCCAACCAAATCAGGGATCAGGACCACAACGGCAGGGGCCGCGTCGAGATTATCGGTGAGTGATTTCAAGTGGTGGATTAGAACTATTTCATCAGTGAACACCTATTTTCTTCATTTATTGCGCATACACTTTTAGGGTTCCGTACTTAAGGTTAAACCAGGGCCATATTGCTTAGTCTGTAATTGCTGTCCATCTGGCTATCAACTGGCTGTATTCCATAAACAGTGATAGTTAAAATTTTCACAGAAAATACATAACTTTTGATGCCGACGCCGATGTAACAACAAATACTAGAAAAATATTTTTTTTCACTGATATAATTTACTAAACTATATCAGTGAACAAACTTAAATGTGTAGTTCGTTTCGTATAAAATGTAATCAAGTGCCCGCAAATTAAAGTTCGTCAATCCATATAACTTGTAATGCGTACCTCGCATTAGTACGGAACCAGCAGTGAGCGATTCTTACTTACACTTGGCTTTCCATATACATACTAGTTATAGGAGACGCTATTTAGCGCGGATTGCCGCGTCATCTATAGACTCCCTGACAATGATACGGTACTTTTGTGGAGAAATTTGACGTACTGCCACCGATCCTGTCTGGGATCCGACTGGTGTGAGAGACTCGTGGGCTACCGAATACCCACAAAAACCACGTGGGTGGCACCAGCCGCCTGTGTCAGCAACAGGGCACATAATTACAACCACATACTGAGCAAATGCATTGCTACCCTCTCAGAAACTCAGAAACATTTTTTGTATAGACTAGGGGGCAAACTAACAGTCAGAGCCTTTTTACGACTACCGCCGCCCATGATCACCCACATTATTACTATACTGATGCGTTGCCTTCCTTCCCCCTCCAATGGGTCACCGGCTACTCACAAACTGTACGAAACGTGACTATGAAAAATGTCACTTCACGGCGGTGTTATGTGAGCGAGTCCATCACCGGTACTGCCGGCCCCACTAATGCACTATGCCTGGCGCTACCTCCTCCTATGCAGCACGGCACTACGTCTAAAACTTAGTAAAAAAAGTAAAAAAATAAATACATGAATTGCAAATGAGGTTCTTTAAACACAAACTTCTTTATCCCCTTACCGACGTTTCAATCACCTTTCTGTGGCTACCGTCATAGCCCCAATCCATCCGAGATTTACAGAAGCAGGATGCTAAGGATAACGTTACTTTTTTCTAGATCAATATTCGAGTGAAGTTGATGTGCAGAAGTTTTTCACCGCCCTGGGATCTGGAAGTCGAGATGTGATACCCAAAGAGAGTGCAGGAGGCGACGACCAGGTTAGTTTTTAGGGTACCGTAACTCAAAAGAAATAAAAGGAACCATAGAAACAGGATCACTTTGGTATCCGTCCGTCTTAGGAATCCGTAGAAGGGTCCAGTTTAGGGCTTTCCAATATGTCCCCCACCTGGTGTACGGTCATTTATATAAAGCATAGGACGTGTAGATTCACATTATTTTCAAAACGATGCGTTGCCCTCCCTTCCTCCCCTTCCAACTTGGACTACAAACAAAACACACGAAACGCGACTGCATAGTTGTCGTGTGAGCGAGAGGTAACTGGTGACAGGTCCTGCCGCCTATGTCGGCTGGCAGCATGGCACTACCATTGTTACTGGTTCTAGTTGAATTAGACAAGACGACACTTAACTGAAAACATCTGACTCCATGATGTGTTCCAGGCATTTGAGAAGAGCGAGGAGCAGACTGCGATCCTGTCGGAAGTGTCGGACGCTTCTGGTAAACTGAAGGTCACGCCTCTCTCCAAACCTTACAAACAGCAGCAATTAAAGCCTCAGGTAATTGTATTGGTGTACATGTTGTGTCTTTCTACAGTCGAGGGGACAAACATTTGCCAAATCGTTTTGATACAAAGTCCCAGGCTGGGAGTGAGCTTAGTCATCTTCCACTATCGATTTCATTTCTTCATCCACAATGGTTACTGGCTGACCACCAGGCTTGTTCTACAACTCACAAACACAACACACATTTTCGCTCCAGTTATCTAATGGGATAGGCAGAGAGAACGGAGTACCACATACCATGATCCGTACATACCAGCCTATTCATAACATCTTCATACAAGCGCGCGGGTCGCGAAGACTCTTGCCACTTCGCACAGTATCCAATCAATCTCATTTTCGTACGTCAGTCTTGGTCTTCCCCAGTACGTACGTCATAATATTTCAAATTCCAGATTTAAAATTAAGTATTTGAAATACTTAATATTAAATTAAAAATGCATCCTTCTACTGACTTGAATCCTCCACACCAATGAAGAGCATCTAATAAAATTCCTCTGTCGTTATCGTCTCGGGTAGCTTTAATTATTATCAACTAATTTTATTCTTGTTCTATTTTGTCCAGTAATGTCACTCGACACAATTTATTTTCGCTTTTTAGACAGTTTTTTGTGTAGGGGGTTTATAATTTCATTTTATTGATTTATTTTTAAATTAGTCACGGACGAATATACTAAATGCAATAAAAAAATGTCTTACACCATTTTGGGAAAGGGAAGTGCTTTACTCTACTGTAGAAACTGCTGGACCCATGTTTACAAAATATAGCTAAAGACCACCACAAGAAACTGGCTATCTAGTTAAAAAAAAGCAATAACGAAAAATTTTCCTCTGTTTGAGAGTTACGATATAACAGTCGCACACCTACACACACATCGACGTCATACGTATAACGCCCCTTTTTATGCATTGAGGGTTGAAAATATGGCCATGCATGTTATACCAGTTTTTTCACGAAACTCATCGATGTACGATGATGATGGGGGGGGGGGGGGTCGCTCCCACAGTAGCTAATTTTACTATTACTTTTATAGCCAGAGAAACCGATACACCAATATTAAAGGTAAAAGACAACTTTTATGTTTTATAAAAGGGGAGGTTGTAATAATGATACATTTTCAGGATACCTACATCTTAGACACAGTAAGCGGTAGCATCTACGTGTGGGTGGGGAAGCAGGCGACTGAGAAGGTAAATCATATGCCATAATATAATATAGTTATTTACTTGCATGCACCAACCTCTATAGAAGGTGCTCTAGAAGACACTGTACATTGACACGGATCGATTTTGAATATGTGAAAATCGGCTGGTACTCGTCCGCACATCTGACGTGCTTTGAAATTTGCCGCGTGTGTTTGTATCGGTTTTATGCAGTGAACACATTTTCTGAATATAGACTAGATTCGGTGAAGTTTATATGCACTTATTTTCGTTTTATTTTTTATCGTGTCTATAGGACTTATAAAAAGGAAATATAAAATCTCTTACAGTTCATGTTGTATAATAGTCTCAGGGCCCATCGTTGTGTGGGGCCTGGCTGACCAAGTTATAGCGTCAAATATTTTCGGAGAGTTAGTAATTATTTCGGAAATTGCGAAAAAAATTGTATGTGGAATATTTGTGTACATAATTTGATATTCGATCTCAAAGAGATGTAAGAGGTAGCTTTTGCTTCATTGCAATCAAATTAGGCCCGAACGCTTGTGCGGTACATTTCTCTTACAAAATTGGCGATGAAATAAAATAGCTATGTCCTCGCGTTTTTGCGGTTTGTGATTTTCCAATGGCGAGGGGAAGGCGGAAGTAGGGCGGGCGTGTGGTTGCGGGGGTTGAGTTATGAAAAATCTCCAGCAGGTAACGACCTATTGAAGCCTTTAGATATTTTTTTATCTGTATAGGAGTTCGTCAGCTTTCAACAGTTGTGGTTTGTCTTTCCGGTGGCTAGTTGGGAGGCAGGAGTAAAATCGGTCAACACATCAGTACGGAAATTATACTGGCGTTCATGGGCGTTAGCAGTCCCCAAAAGATTGCACATTTGTCCCATATATCCCAAACAATATTGCACAACAATATATCCCTAACAATATTGTATTATATTATATACTTTTTTCCAGGAAAAGAGCGAGGCTATGGCTAAGGCACAACAATATTTAAGCTCCAAAAAGTATCCATCATGGGTAAGTCTCTTGTTATGCAATCTTTCCATTGATCAAGGAATTGTAACTTGTCTTTTTCGCTTGACTTGACATTGGGACAGCTGTTTGTAGCCATTAGTGTAAATTAATATAGATGGGTGCATTTAAGAAGTGGTTTTCGTTAATAGGCATATACCCTAAGGTAAATGGACTGGTGAAGTCTGGTGGGTATGGCGATTTCATCAAATCGTTATTAAAAGTAACATTAAACTATAATCTAACATTAAATTGAAAAACAAAAAAAAAAACTACTTATTTACAGGATAAATAACCTTAATGTATTGATAATAGCTTGACTTATCAACATGAATGTGTCGCCAACACATACATTAGAATCCGTCAAGCCTTTCAGGCTGCATACATAAATACATACATACCTACAGACATACATAACACTCATAAACATTTTCAGGTCCACATTGCAAGGATACCGCAAGGCACGGAGCCCGCCATATTCAAACAATATTTCTCCACCTGGCAGGACGTCGGCATGTCACACTCGAGGATTGTCAGATCTTTACCAGGTATGCCACATATTATACATATATTACAATGACCAACATCTCAGTTCACCCGTGAACATGGTTACTGTAAAGCGTCAGAAACGCCGGGCTTGTTGTATAAAAAAAATTGCGATAAATCCATTAAAATAATCTAATTAATAAATCCATTAAATAATAAAAATGTAATATTCGTGTCACCATGTTATTATGGTTTACTATCTAATAAGTGATTTAAAGCACGTGATATGAAATATATACAAGTGAAAGCTGGTGAAACCGCTATCGGCCAGGATCACACCAGCGTAAAACTTCACCACGCTTGCTTACGCACTTTACAGCTATCGAGCATCTCCAATCTTGAGGAGCAAATTCTTGTCACGTCCCGGAGCTGACACACACAGGTCTAGTTTGAAGCCTGAAGGACATTTCAATTCATGACTCAAAGAGCTCAAAATATCCTAAAAGTCCAAACGATATAATAGTGTAAAATATACGCGTTGATCTTTGAGTAATACTTTATACAGTCATCGGTAGTGACACTTTCAAGCTCAGAGCTCCATGCCATAATAATTTTGCATTGCGCAATCGGATGATTGACGCATGAATTAAGTACTCTGTAACAAATTTGTTATAAAAAAAAAACATTTATTTACTTATTTCAACAGAGTTACAGCTGATTCTATTGCAAAAGTGATAATGGTCTTAATTAAAAACATATTTTTTTATATTATTCTTAAATGTCAGAAAGTCGTAGGACTTCAGTTTAACTAGGACATCTGATGGTATTTCAAAATATTCTTATTAATTATATTAAGTAAAATTGCTGACAAATGAACAATGGCCAGGGCTGTCATACTTAACTCATGCATGCAGAATTGGATCGTGGATCAAATTTCACTTGCAAGATTTGGTTACAGACAAACATCGGGACAGGGTAATTAAATAAAAGGCTGTGAAACTGTGCAGCTGTTATCAGTAAATGATAGTTGCAAATTTTTCCAGAGTGGCGCTAGGGTAGCTAAGCAGCTGGAAGGGAGCAGCGGACGGAGTAGCGCTGTGTAGAATACAATACTTGAATGATTTTTGTGTTAAATGTTGTTTTTTTTTTATTTTTACACTTGCAATAAATCTAATTCGATAGAAAATATTGCCTATTAATTATAATTTCGAGGGTAACTGCGCTTGTACCTATATTCTTAATTGTATAAGGGTAATAACTTTGTTAATACGATGGGAATTTTCAATGGTGGAAGTTAATTTTATGTTCATATTTCTTCAAATAACATTTGATTACTCATGCTACTCATTCATTTTAATTTGGAGGGACATGTGCACAAGAGGGGGAAGCGACAGGGTAAGGCTTGGGTGTTTGAAGCCCTTACCCTGGACCCGTTACTACAGTATCAAGGAAACTTTTTAGCGCTGCGAACTTACTCTTCTTATCTGATCGTTGCTTTAGATTTGTACTACACGCTCACAATATCTATATACGTAGCTGGAAACTGAAGCTCCTCCCCGCTCGGAGCGATGTACTGACGCAACGGAGTTCGCCTCGTTGCACTACACGCTCACAATATCTATATACCTAGCTGGAAACTGAAGCTCCTCCCCGATCGGAGCGATGTACTGACGCAACGGAGTTCGCCTCGTTGTACTACACGCTCACAATATCTATATACCTAGCTGGAAACTGAAGCTCCTCCCCGCTCGGAGCGATGTACTGACGCAACGGAGTTCGCCTCGTTGTACTACACGCTCACAATATCTATATACCTCGCTGGAAACTGAAGCTCCTCCCCGCTCGGAGTGATTTACTGACGCAACGGAGTTCGCCTCGTTTCGTCAGTACGTCGGCGCAATGTACCAGAGCGCTGACTTGATATCGAACTCAGGTCTTTTATTGTAACCTAGATGTCTGTTGATGTTTAGTGCAATCGCCCCCCAAGCTCTAATAACCATTTTTATATATGAATAGTTATTCTCCGCGACTTTGTCTGCATGGACCAGACAAAACCACGTGAAGAAAATCGTTTTCCTATAGCTTATGTGTTATTCTGTACACAATCGAAATCCATTCAATAGATTTCACGTGAAAAAGTAACAAATATCCATCCATACTTACAAATTTTCGCGCCTATAATATTAGTCGGATATACATTTAATCTTCTATTTCTTCATCAAACTCTAATCAGTGTTTGGTAGATTCTTTGTTTCTTGATCTGAAATACTTTCTGTTTCAGAAGATGACGAATATGTGGATATGAGGACAAATCTTTACAAAGTGACCATTCATAACAACTACGAAATTACCTTCACAAATTTGCCCGAAGTCAGACAAATGGTAAGGTTTTTTCGAGGACTCTTTATTTTTAAAATATAGGGCTGCAGGTGAGTTATCCGAGCCTTCTTACGACTACCGACGCCCATGAACATCCGCATAATCCTTATGCCGATGCGTTGCTTTCCCTTCCTCGGCCCCTCCAATGGACGGCTACTCAGAAATTGCACGAAATGTAACACCATAGATGTTACTTCACGGCGGTATCATGTGAGCGAGAGGTACCTCGTTTGTCCCCTTACACTATAAAAAAGAATTCCCTGGTATATTTCTTTTTATAGAAAAGGATGGTAAACGAGGAACTGAGGTCTTTTTAAGACTACCGACTCCCATGAACATCCATATAATTACTATGCCGATGCGCTGCCCTCCTTCGGTCCCAATGGGCCACCGGTTACTCACAAACCGCACGAATCGCGACACTATAGATGTCACTTTACGGCGGTATTATGTAAGCGAACGGTACCCCCTCCCCCTCCCCCCGGTCGTGCCAGCCCAAATCCGTTGTATAGGAGGATATGTCATGCAATATACATGGCACTATCTCCTTCTATGCAGCCTGGCACCACCACTTCCTAAAATTTTCGAGTTTTGCTGGCAAATACAGCTAAGAGCTCACTGTACTTTGTTTCAGGATTTAGATGAAGACGAAATGTACATTCTAGAAACCGAGCGTAACGTCATCGGATGGGTGGGCAAGGACGCGCCACTTTCAACACTCAAGCTTGCCCGAGGCGTTATGGCTGTTAGTATTTTTTGAAAACGTTATATTATTTAAGAGGAGGTAGTGACATGTTGCATAGGCGGAGGTAGTGCCATGTTGCAAAAGCAGAGGTAGTGCCATATTACACAGGTGGTGGTAGTGCCATGCTGCGTTGGCGGAGGTCACCGAGACGGGCCAACGATTAGCCACATTGATTATTGATGTGGCTGAGTGAAATTGCGCCAGAGTCCGGTGTTATACGATATTCAATAAAGCTAGCCTTATAACATTAGAGTGAATTATTATCCGCCTTTTTGACACGTTTCAGTTAACACTCGCGGCGTTGCTTGACATGACAATTGACAACAACAATCGCGTTGATTGTAGAATACAGATAAATAAAGAACTATGCCCAGATGTGTATGAATGTTTAGGGGGGAGTATAGGTCACGACTAAGCCTTTGTGGTTAGGTAATTTTTTTATTTGCACCCAAAGCACTTGGCCTAATTAATAAATATATTTATTGTATAGATCACATGCCTAAAATCAAAATATTTGATGAGGCTAAACGTCAGCCGCCATATTGAACAACGTGTCGCAATCACATCCCGGCTAATCGTCGGCCCACCACAAATCAAAACGGCTCAGTGTTTGAAAATGACTAGCCGTAACGTGATATGGCTATTTTTACAATACGACTAGGACATATATAACACATAGCGATACGAAGAGAGGAACAACAACGAAAGGGGAATGAACTCGTAGATGTTCTAAGATAAAAAGGAATTTAATTCACATTTGCAGACATTTTACCGTGGAAACAACAAGAGTGTGTCCTTGGTTAAACAAGGAATGGAATCACCGGAGTTTACCAGAGTCTTCCAGAAGTGGGACCCTCAAATGTGGATTGTAAGATATTTCGTTTTCTTCTCCACCACGGGCTAATTATTATGGCTGTAATAATCTTTGGATGACTACCGACATAAATACCAACATAAAGCTATAATTGATGCACAGACGTGTTGTTCTCATAAAGTCGTTCTCTCCAATTGTCCACCGGAAACTTACTAATACCATAAAACTCGGCATAGCTGACATATTATGGCGGTATCATGTGAGTGGGAGTTACATCCTCATAGCTGATAGAATATAATTGTTTATAATAATAGTTACAACTATGGAAAATGAAGATTTATTCGTCATGATGTGTTGCTGTTCTTATTTTTTTAACGTGCTCGGCCCACCCCTCGTGCCCACCGCTGCTACTCCTGTCTAGCTAGGATGGACAGCGGCAACCGCTTACGATCCCTTGGTGTGATCTCAGGGAGCAACGAGTTTAATCAGAAGGAAGTGGGAGGAGTAGGAAGTAATTCCAATTTCCCTCAGCAATCAAAGCAGTTGTTGTTGTTACATGTGAGTGTAATCTTTTTACAGAATCGGGACACGTACGAGGCAGAGAGGGAGAAGGCGCTGAGAGAGAACAACATCGACGTGGACTGAAGATGATTACTTACTGTATATATTTATGTATATATATATATATATATATATATATATATACAAATACATATATATATATATACGGGGTGATAAGAGGGCAACGCTTCGGCTTACTAATAATGCATTACACGTACATGAAGTACGTCGGTAGTCGTAAAAAAAGCTCCGTTTCGTTTGGTCCCTCTATATTATAAAAAAACTACAACAATTTTGGATGTAATTTATTGTTATTTCTTTGAGTATTTATATATATATATTTGTATATATATATATATATATATTATTATATATTATATACTCAGAACTAGAACGGCTACTCAGAAACCAGATTGTTTTATTGTCTAGCATTAAACTTGGACCCAACCAAGGTTCAAGCCTTGACGTGTTGGTTGGGTTCTGTAGCCCGGGGTGAATCGAGACAAAAACCATCCTCTTTGATGTAATTTGTTGTGCGAAGGGAGCTGCTTTTTGACGCATATATAAAGGGAATACTAAAAAGCTGGAGGAGGGGCAGCCAGCCCACACACCCCTGGACCCCACCCAGGGCCGGTGACGGCACGGAAATGAATTTCCCCGCGTCACCGAAAAACGCACCTAACTTGCAACTAGTGGTTGGTGGTAATTTTCGATTCGTCAATATCGCCTCCAAAAGGCTCCGACAGACAATATACGAGTTTATGGTACAATAATAAATGGGTCAATGATCTGTAGGAGCCTTTTGGAAACGATATTCACAATTCGAAAATTACGCGGGACGCTCACATATCGGATGATAATCAATGGGCGCGGGTAGTCAACAAATTACGGCTCCGATTGGACATTTGTCCCTACTTTATAAAAGTACTTAGTGACAATAGCTTTCCACAGGTGTCTATGGCCTTTTGGTTTGTGGTGGACAACCAAGTGTTTTGCTGGTTGAGTTTGAGTACACAGCTTTTACAACACACAAGTGAGTCCGTTAATGTGTGTTCACGTCAGGCATCAGCGATGGCGGCCTAATCTGAGCCTTTCTGCTATAGTTTCGAATCAGGCACGTTCTCCAGTTCATGCGGTCTACGTCATAAATAATCACGAACGAATAGCAGGGATCGACTTGCTCCTGCCGAACCAACGCCCAATGCTATGATTCCATCATCACGACCAATTCAACTGCTGAACAACTCTATATCGATCACAGTTTGGGCGAAATAAATTAAGTTTTACATTTCGCCAGGGCCGTTTCATTTAGCGACCTTATAAGCTTGGGCTAGCATTATGCTTTTCTTTAACGGGCAGGGCCCACCACACTTTCCACCGCTGCTACTCCTGTGTCTCAGTCTCCTGCAATTATCTGGCTATGGCGTCAATTTTAACCAGTTTTAATGGTGAAGTAAAAATTAGACCACCCATTCTTTGATATTGTTATTAGTGGCAGAAGTAAATTTATAAGTTACGAGGTAGTGCCATACTGTATTGCAGTCGAATTTAGCATGCACGACCAAGGAGGTACCTCTCGCTCATATGACACCGCCGCAAAGTGACAGCTATGCTTAGGCGTTACGTGCTGTTTGAATAGCCGGTGCCCCATTGGAGGAGAGGAGGAAAGGAAAGGAAAATAAACATGACCAAAGACACCTATGCCGACCAAATGGCACTTAAGGTTCAGTCTACGTGAGCAGAGCTTAACATATCAGCTTAACATTACCACTGATAAATAACTAAATAAAAAACCTTTATAATAAGTTTTATTGCAATGAGTAAAATCCGCGTAAACTTAAGGTCATGATTACTAGCTAGACTAGTATGTAAACACGATACTTCTCAGTAATTATCTTGACCAATTACATTCTTAACAAATTAGACGATTATTGCGGGGTG
>JAFELO010000288.1:26595-75745 GCA_017140195.1 Eumaeus atala | reverse complement strand
GGGGCGGGCGCGTGGCAGGCGCGGGGCGGGGCGATATGTTAATGTAGACATTGTTAATCACTCGTAATAACAACACATCTTTATGCCATTTATTATTCTCTTCATTCACTACGACATACAGCAGCGCTTCGCCTGGCTGCCGTCGCAGATTTTTTCACTGATCATGAAGGACTTAGGCTGCAATACTGTACTGTACTGTGTCCGCCTTCAATGGATAGAGAAACAGGAAACGCTACGTGCTCCTCCTATATTCTTTTGATAAAATTCGTTGCAGCTTTTTAGCATTGGTGTGTAGCAAGTGCACTTTAAAAAAAAAACACATAAAAACACTTCGGATGCAAATACTTGATACCGGTTTCGGTCCACATATGTGCATCTGTATTATTAATCCTTCATCTGCCTTTCTTCCTACATGACTGAATATACAGATTTTTATATAGTATAGGGGGACGAACCAGAAGTAGGAGCCTCTAAATGACTGCCGGCGCCTGTGAACATCGGCATAATTATACCAATGCGTTGCCCTCCTTTTCTCCTCCCCCCGTAAAGAGCCACTCACAAACCACGCGAAACTCGATACCGTAGGTGTCACTTTACGGCGGTATCAGGTGAGCGAGAGGTACTTCCCCGGTCGTGCCGGCCCAATTCCGTTGCATAGGAGGATGTAGTGTCATGCACCATGCATGGCACTACCTCTTCCTAACACAAAAAAAGTGCATGCCGTTTCTAATTTTCACACCGACACTTACTTTGACCGACACGTCTTTCTCACTTCATTATTGCCAATAATTGCCAAGGTCTGCGAGTGTCTAACCACATACTTTTCGCTACGACCTCGTCTCAGCCGATCTCTGTACAATGTCGTTGGGATAATCAGGGTGAGATACAAAATTGTACTTTTACGCAATCTAACGAATGGAATAAACGGAATGTTCAATTATCGATAAGACATTATAGATAATTTTACATAATATGTTCCTACCTACCAAATTATTTATCGTAATTGAACTTTATTATCGACATGAACAAGCGCCGCACTAAACTTAACAGTGCTACTTGAATGCCATCGAAAACATCTCGCTTCAAGTGATTTCAAGATGGCGTCGTATTTAATAATTTTAATTGCTTCTTTCAAATTGTGTACCTCTCAAAAAACATTCGCCGATGCAAAAGTGACGGAAATGTTCGCTTGGAAACAAATAAGTTATTTTATAGACGATGTTGTATGTGAGTTGGAATCTATATATCATTATTTATCTTTATTGTTGCGACTTGATTTTTTTTCGTAGGTCTGGTCCTTCATCGATATATTTCTTGTCATGTATGAAGGGCAACAAGGTGAGTTCTGTCCAACTCTAATTGGTCGTATAACATAAATTATTTAGTTGCCTTACTACGTAAAGTACATACGTACTAAAGCAGTTCGGTAAGGAAAATCCGTATTTTATTAAATATTTTCTTATTCATAATAGTAATGATGTCCGATTGATAACAGGCGCAAGTGTAATTAAATGTTGTTTTTCTCACGGTTTTGTCCGTCATTCAATCGTTTACTGTTTGTTTATCAGTATCATCACGACCATCGCTTGAGACTTCTGCGTCTGATACACATTTTGTAGTCACTTCATAGGTGCTACAGAAATACTTAACAAGAGGTATTAACGACTAGGGAATCGATACGTGTCCACGGCTGGTGTACCCCAGTATTTGTTTATGGTAAATGAAAGACGTAGTGCCAGGCTGCTTTGTAACCGGACGACGGGGACGTGAGTTTCCTGTGGCTCGTTAGGAGGAACGGAGGGCAAAACCTCTGCTTAACAATTATAATGATGTCTGCGGGTATCGGCAGGTACAAAAAGTAAGTAAAAGTCTTGCCAGCATCAGAAGAGTTTAGGATTTAAGGTTTTTGTCCTCAAAGTGTTCATATATCCACACAATTGTTGTATTTTTTTAAATAAAATGCATTTTTATACAGTGATGCGATATTGTTTCATAGCAATCCAGACACGCGGTAGCGTGTTTAGCCATGTTACAAGTTGAACGAACTGACGACATGGGAAAGTATAGAATAGCAAGATCTATTTTTTTGCAAACGGATTTAACATTGAACATTTTCAATTCCACATTCTCATTTTTTAAGCTGATCGAGATTAAGAAAGGTTCACTAGTGGTGGACCCGCACTGGAAAGATAATTATTGGAGGGTCTCCCGCCAGGTAGACTGATGACCTGGTCAAGGTTGTGAGTAGTCGCAAAATACAACCGTGAGCTGTGGCGGTTTCTGAAAGGGCCTATGTCCAGTAGTGGACGTTTTCTAGCTGCGGTTTGTGATAATGACGACGCTGGAAAGGAACAAACTTTATCAGATTACGGAGTTCTGTTGTATTTTATAATAGCTGAGTACACGAGTTGTATAATGCATTTCACTGAAACGAAAGTTTTACGTTATTTCAGACGCTCAAGACCTCGACGTCCGCATACAGCCAGACGGGATACACTTCGACAACTTCGTCGAGGATAAGGATAAGTTCTTCATCCAGTACAATAACGTGCCCATCGGACTAGAGGTCTACGGCGACAGAGTGTTTGTCACTGTACCCAGGAGACGATATGGTAAGTGTTTGCAATGCGGTAACGGCGTGATGAAAGTCTATGCATGTGCATAATCTCTGGTATTTTTATAAGCGTCATTTAACGAAAGTTTATATCACGCATATAAATAAAAAATATATTAAAGCTCGCTGCGTTTCCGTGGAAATGTCGAAATAAAAAATTGAAATATAGTTTAATGATAATATTTGTGGTCTTATCACATCTTGTCATGAGACAGTCTAGTCTCGTGGTGAGTAGTTTCTTTTTTGTTGACGCGGGGAAACGCATTTACGCGCCTTCACTGGCTCTGGGTGGGGTGCAGTGGTGTCTAGGACACTACAGGATTACTCCACCGACTTTGGGACAGTGCAATGGGGTGTCGTTCCTATCGTCGCCCCTTGCCCCGTGAGCAAAAATGCCTCCTCCTATAGCTCTTTGGCCCCCTCTTCTTATAAGAGTGATGCAAAGGTACCCTCGGTTCAATTAGCTTCGCTTGGGTTCATTGCAGGCTACTAAGCCCCACCGCCACGACTTTACACAAGCTTGAACCATGGTGGAGCTCGTGGTGAGTACCTACTTTAAGGACTTGTGTTACAGTTACTAGACAATGCAAATATATTTCTTATTTTTATAAGTTTTACATAAAAACACGAGTACATATAATACTTATAAAAAAGTTCAAGACATGGCCAAGATACGAATTAGAGACCTCTGACGTGTTATACTCCGCTTATGTATTTATATTACAACCTGGGATTAACTCAATGTAAACCCTTTGATGAGCAACAAGCCAATGATAAGATCTATTAATTCCAGGTATACCATCAACCCTGAACTATGTACGACTACCATCAACCAAGGCCCCTGAGTTAAGACCGTACCCTGACACTGCAGACTACCAGCTGGTGTCCATATACAGGCCCAGGGTGGACGCGTGTGGCAGACTGTGGGGTGTGGACACAGGTCTACTGGAAGTACCAGGTAAGTGAAACTAGCCGAGTTGAATCAAAGTTTCTACTTTAAGTTAAAAGTTATTTTCAAAATGCTTTACACCGAACATTACCCGTAGGTGTAGATCTAAATTGTTCTGTTGTTTACGTTAACAAACTTTTTGGCGTGGAACTTTGCTTTTCTATTTTCACATTAATGTTTTTGATCGGATATTGTATTTAGAAATCGAATTACAAAAAAGTGAACGAAACGTAACTGGAGTAGTCGATCGAACATGATTCTGAATTAGATGTAGGAGACATATGGGATGTAGGCGCAGTGAAACGTTACGCTGATGTTAAGATAGATTTCACACGATTTAACTTCTCCAATTTTCTTGTAAGAGGTGATGATATGCTTTGCACCGCGATCGGGGAGGTGATCACACGTTACCGCCGTAAAGTGGCAACTTCGTTGGCAAGTCATGAGGTTTGTGATCAGCCGGTGGCCCATCGGAAGGGAGAAGGATGCACGGACGGAATGCAATACATGTACATGACTACAGTAATACGGATCATACGTCGGTCACAGTTAGACGTCGTAACGCTCTGTTGCTCGTTGCCCCCTATGTACAAAATAAATGTAGTCATGTATTATGTGTTCAAATTTTATGTGTCAATAAGAAATTATTTAAAAAAAATGGGTGTCTATCCCCTACGCAGGGGCTCAACGTTGCCACGTTGCCAGATCACTCTCCTGGGTCTCCACGCTGACGTCTGCTCGTAGGTCGCGGGAAGTGTCGGCCTATGTGTGATGAATGTACGTCCCACACGCGAAGCGACGGGTCGTCTCGAGCTTTTCAAATAAGACGTGACACCCGAGATGGGGTGTAAAATGTCGCTTATACTTTACTTGGGTTCCAAAATAATCATCGAATATGTCGAGTGCTTTAGGACTGTTCGCTACTGCAGAAAAGACAATTTTATAAATTTGAAATTCTTTTAATGTGATACGCGCGAAGGCACACACTTATATCAAGTCCCTGAGCGCATCGCACACGTATTCTCTCGATCGCAGTGAATCCTCAAGTGCGAATTAAACGACCACTCATTCGGTGCTTCGCAAAAACTTGTTTGAACAAACCGCGAGAAACAGAAACATCAATGTAGCATTGATTTGGTTTTGATTTTTTTAATACTTTGATTAATTACTTAATTTGATCTATTGTTTGTAAATTATAACTAGTTTATGTTATTTATATTAGATTTAGGATCATTTCATTGTAAATAATTGTTTATAAAGATATTAAGAACCATTTTATTAATATAAAGTAGTTTAATTTATCAATACGTCTGAAATATGTGACTACAACATTACAACACTTCCATTTTACTCCGCATTTTTTTTTACCGCGGGTGTTTCTTTTTTTGTGAGGCGTCGAAACAGGAGTGGAAGAAGAACGAGGAGGCAAGGAGGGCAACGCATTGGCATAGTAATTATGCAGATGTTTATGGGCGTCGGTAGTGATTAAAGGACTCCGACATGTTTGATTCGGTTGAAGTGTTCCAGTAGAAGTTCTTACTACGGCCTAGAGGTCTTCTCACTCGATGTCGTGTATATGTGAGTGATACACTTGTCCGATCCTACCGGGCCGATTCTGCTGCTATACGTAGCAGAATAACCACACCATTACGTAATGTGTCCTGTTTTACCGGAGGAAAATCGCACACGTACATGCATAACACCTCCATCCCACTACTCGCCTACAAACACAACACACCATACAACACATAGGCCCTATCCAGGCCTCCACCACCCCTGAGCCCATAAGCCGTCAAGGCAAATTCGCAGAAATGCGGACCACGTTACCGAGGGGATAGTAGTCCCCTCGCGACCCAACCTGGGTTAAGAGGTTCGCCTCGGTGCCCGTAGCCCTCGCAGGACAACTGCGAAGAAGACCCAGTTGTTGTTGTTTAATATTTTATAGGCCTGCATTTTGTTTTTTAGTTTTGTGCCGTATACGTCTCTGTATAGTCAGCAGTTTAAATAGCTACGGATATAATGTCGTTAATGTTTAAACAGAGTATGTAGCTTTAATGTGCTCAATAAATGTCTTCTGTTCCTTTTTCTGCTGACGCGAGGAAGCGTATTTGTGCTTCATCACTGGCCCTGTGTGGTCCAGTGGTGTGCGGGGCTCGCGGCACACTATAGTGCCTAATATTCATAATAAGCGGCGCCATCAGTGCTGCCCTGAGTGAGGTACCCCGGAACAAAATTTTACCTCTACGGCTAGCCAGTCTCCTAAGGGTCCTACACCACCTCCATAGATGGGATTGTCACACATCATATGACAACCTGGAGGAGACGGGTTGGGACAGTACAATGGAGTGAGATTCCCTTGTTTTATTCGTTTTTGTCTCCTTTCCTTACAAGAGGGCTACAAAGACTCCTCGCACTCATTGTATTCCTCTTTTATAAGAGGGATACAAAGAGCAGCCCCCCAGCAGTTCAATTGGCTTTGCCTGGTTTCACACCAGGCTACTGAGCCCCACCGCCACGGCAAGGCTCGAAGCATGGTGGGGAAATGTCTTCTATTCTAATGTTTGTTTATCTCCCTGTATATATGTCACAGGAGCGAGAACTCAGGTGCAGAAACCGTCAATTGTGATATTCGACTTAGAAACGGATGAGCTGCTGTTGAAATATGAGCTGAAGGATACGGATCTGATTAACGAAAGGAGTTCAGGAGGTATGATCGTCCATATGAGGCACCATTTTAAAGTACTTTCTTACGAAGTATTTTGTGTAAATTGGGGTGCCACGATACAGCATCTGGCTGGCGCTGGCAAGAAACTACCTCAAGTTCACATGATACTATGTGTTTCACGCGGTTTGTGAGTTTTCGGTGATCCATTCGCAGGGAAGTAGGACGGAGGGCAACACGTCTACATAATGTTGATGTCTATGGACGTTGGTAGTCATTGAAAACCTGTTTGGTACTCGTTTGTAATGGATTGCCACTCCGACACTTGTATCCCAGAGAACTTGTTGATATTGTAAAACTCACACGTAATAATATTCAGAATTCTTTGTATATATAATTAATTCTTAATACAAGCCTTCTGGTGACTGCCGACGTGCATAGACATCTTCCAAAGCGCAGTTTTATAGTAAGTTCTGCTCTTCTTTCTTGTCTATCCCACTATGCCATTTAATCGATACAAACTAACTAAAACACAATAGCATCGCTTGACGCTGGTGTTTTGTGAGCGGCTACCTCCCTGGTTGTGTTAGTACAATGCAGTTGCAAAGCAGCAATTGTAATGGCTCTTAGTTTAAACCCCTTCTCGATTCCAGGTCTGACTTCCATCACCGTTGACGTCACCCCCGAGACTTGTGACGATGCGTACGCCTACATCACCGACCTGGCCACGGAAGGCCTCGTGGTGTTCTCTCTCAAGTTAAAGAACAGCTGGCGATTGCAGCACCCGACATTCGCTCATAACGAAGAAGCGCTCAACTTTACCGTTGCAGGTTCTATTCTACGTTTTATATCACCATCACCTTCACCGGACCTTATCGGTACACTGCTGGTTTCAAATTTTAATGAACGTCCAGACAATGAATCTCCTGCCACTCGCGTCTATTCCAGAACGGCTACTGCACGATCTGCTGCTAGTGGTAGTAGTGCTAGCGTAGTAATTATGCGGATATTCATCAGCGTCGGTAGTCGTACGAAATATCCGATTGTTCGTGTGCTCCTAAACAAAAAAGAAAAATGTACTTATATGTAACAGGGAACGTGATCAGCTGGCGCGACGGCCTCTTCAGCCTGGCCCTGTCCGAGTCCAACGCAGCCGGCTCCGGGACGGCGTATTATCATCCCATGGTCTCCTTCTACGAGTACAAAATTGATACAAACGCATTGAAGACACCAGGGGCGGCGTTCAATTATGAGGTATTTTTAAACGGACTAATATCATCCTAGCCGAAGTTCGGCTACAGCGGCCGTCTCTATTGAGAAGAACCATCCGCTCAGAATATATAGGGCACAAGTGCTCGCGCACTCTACTTCCTAATTCTCCCAATTCGATGGTGTTATATGATGGTGTCATCTGTCATCCAGATGCCTAACATAGTATTTAGTAATTCAGTACCGCGCTGTAAGGCGCAGCGTGCGGACGCGCGCGTCGCCCTTGCTCATGTAGACCTGAATTATGCATGTTCTGTTCCTGGCCTGACCGAGGCTGACGCACGCCGCACTGAGGAACGAAACGTATGGGTCGGCAGTCCGACACGAGTCGTATGACCGATTAGACCGTTAGCTTTAGAGTCAGAGTGGTAGTGGATGACCGGAGTCTTTTGAGAACTAAACTTCTGACAGACAACACCTATCCCAGGAGTTGGCAATGTTCTCTAGATTGCGATTTTTTTATAGTGTAGGGATAAACGCGCAATCGGAGCCTTTTCGTGACTACCGATGCCCATAGACATCTGCATTATTGTCATGGAGATTCGTTGCCTTTCTTTCTTCTTTACCTCCAATAAAACAACTGCTACTATCTCGGGACCACACAAGATCAGGGTTGTGGTAGCTCTTATTTTGGCGATACCACAACTTTTAAACTGAGTGGTTACTGTTGTGCGTGCATCTTCCTTAAATTTATAGCTCGCCAAATTTTTTATTTATATTTGTTCTATTTTTTACTATTTTTATTTTTGTGCTATTTCCGTCATATATAATTTTTTTGTACTCTTTTTCTAGGTTTCTATATACCCTTTAGACGTGCTGTGTAATTGTGTTTTAGAACTTAAGTAATAGCTACTTAGTAGGAATGAAATGTGTAGCAGTGTATGTATTAATTGTCCTGATTTTTTTTACCTACTCACAAATCATACGAAATGTAGTACATAGCTGTAATTTTAATGCGGTAGAATGTGAGCGATGTGCCACCCTATTTTAGCTGCAATGCACGACCTCTTAGTGAGCGTTAGAACCTAACAAGGGCTCATCGTTTTATCGCACTTAGTTCGCTATTAAATCTACATTTACCAACTGCTTTCAGACTGTAGGTTTTAGAGGAAGGAACACACAGAGCGGATGCCACGGATACCACGCGGATACTAACACTATGTTCTACGCTAACGTCGCACAAGACGCCATCTTGTGTTGGCGAGTGGACAACAAGATGGCACCTGAAAACGTAGCAATCGCCGTGCAAGATCACGTGAAGTTAGTTTACATCGCAGGTTCATGCCTTGTCTTGGTTGTTAGAGTTTACTCCTTAAGAAATATTATATCTTTTACATTAGCTTCAGACATACGGAGCAAACCCCAGTCGTGTTGTAAGAGGCACACACAGTTACATCAAGGTTTTATTATCTATACATTAGGCCATCTTAGTAATTTAGTGACTAACCACGTCCATAAACATCCACATAGGTTTAGATAATTGCTGAGGCTCTTCCCTCCTCCGAAAACCCAATTGGTAGAGGGTGTAACAACTATGGTAGTTATATTTTTTGTAAGACGAATGCTGGGCATTAGAGGGTGCTATTTAATATCTACTTACTATCAGACGATTAAAATGATTGTCCATTCTGTATCATAGGGTTGAAACGAGAAATCGGTGCTAACCGATGACTACCGACACCCGTTAACAACGTTAACAATTAACAACAATGTTGCCTCGTTGCCTAGTGGTAAACATATTCAACCACAGTCGTGAGGTCCTGAGTTCGACTCCCGGGTATATAAATAACTTTATAGGAGGTAGCGCGTACTGCATTGAATTTGTATGCGGCCGAATTAGGCCGGTGCGCTCAGGGCAGTAACTCTCTCTCACATTACTCCGACGTGAAGTGACATTTTCTGATTCGTGTTTCTGTGTTTCTGTGACCGTCTTAACGAAAGAAAAGTCGAAGGCTCCCACTGCTTCTCTAGTTGTTGATTTTTGCAACATCAGAGGGTTGAGCTCCTATCTCGACGCTGTCCACCACCAGCTTGAGACAGCAAAGCCGGCTTTATTCTATCTGACGGAAACGCAGATATCTTCTCCGGTTGATTCATCTTACCTTACCTACCTAGGGTATCATCTTAACTTACCTACCTAATTAGAACGATTATTTATACCACGGGCTGGAGTGTGTGTTTTCATCGGAGAAAATATATGCTAGCGTCGCCTCTTCAACCTTGAAGACAAGGATATACCCATCATTTTTCTTCGTGTAGATAGCGATGACCACCCCGCGTCTATGCAGATCCCATAACGGAAATACCGAAATAGACCGACTTCTTGAGCAAATAGAAATGGCTACAGATTCTGTGCTGAAACAGATTCCAACAGCATAGATCGTGATATTTGGTGATTTGAACGCCCATCATGCCAATTGGCCTTCTGTTGACCTCCTATCCGGACAGCTACTTGGTTTCCGTCAATACCCCATTATTAGGTAAAGACCAAGGCCGGTTTTTATAGGCTATCCTCGCGTCTGGCGCTATAGGTCAGCAAATTGGGATGGGATGCGGTCATTCTTGGCATCCTACTCATGGGAGCGGATATGCTTCTCGCTGGGAAACCCTGACGCCGTTGCGGAGTCTGTCGCTGATGTGGTGACTCAGGAAATGGTGCCGATTGGCGGCAATACGCAACCTTGGTTTGGACGCTCCTGTAAGTTGGCACTTCGCCATAAATTGGAGTGTTACCAAGCTTATGCAGCAACGGTGAGTTTACAGGACGCAATTACTAAAGAAGGAGTATAACTCTGCCTCTAGGTCCTTAAAATAAATTATGGCCAACACAAAGTTAGAGTACGTAAGCAAAATTAGTGAAAGACTTATTCGCCCTTCCTTCGAGAACCCGTGTATTCTGGATCCACGTCAAGGCTGTTTTAGCCAATTTTGCTAAGCCATATCCAATATCTTGGAATGGGGCCGACTAAACTTGGTCCAATTTAACCCCCATAAGACATAAGTTTGCGCGTTTACCGCTGAAAAGTCACCCTTCGCCGTATCTCCTC
The DNA here is from genome assembly GCA_017140195.1 of Eumaeus atala. Lineage (NCBI taxonomy): Eukaryota > Metazoa > Arthropoda > Insecta > Lepidoptera > Lycaenidae > Eumaeus > Eumaeus atala. The sequence continues at coordinate 65,204 of JAFELO010000288.1, read as the reverse complement.
GTTTTCATAACACCTACCTATCGATCTCAGCTAGTATCTTGATCAGCTGGAATACTTGGTGTCGATATATCGAGTAACGTTCAGTTTTGCGGTCATTTGGTAACGAAAGCTAAATTAGCGTCAAAGAAGCTGGTCGTGCTCAATAGGGCGAAGCAGTATTTCAAACCAGCCCATCGGTTGCAACTTTACAAGGCACAGGTCTGACCGCACATGGAGTACTGCTTCCTTTGGGATTCGTGTGACACCTTTAGCAATATCAGCTCCTTTCATTTGACTGCATACAACGTACAGCGGCTCGAATGGTTGACGACGAAGTTATCTCCGGACAGCGCGAATCTTTGTTCCTATGAAGAAATGTCTTTTCGCTAAGCACCTTTTATCGTATTTTTATGGGGAGTGTTCCAAGAAATTGTTCAGCTTAACACTAGCAGCAGAATTCCATCTTCGGATATCACGACAGAACTAGTATAGTTCCGCGCCCATCACCTTGATGCCCGTAAATTCACTGCAGTGCGGTTTAAACGCCACTTCTTACCGCACACAGCTTTACTGTGGAACTAGCTGCCTGCCTCGGTATTTCCGATCCGATACGACTTAGAGGTCTTCAAGAAGAGAGCATACCCTTTTCTTAAAGGCCGGCAACGCGTCTGTAAGACGCCCAGTCTTACAGATGTCTATGGGCGGTGGTAGTCACTACCATCCTGCTGGTTTGCCTCCTATCTCATAAAAAACCTTAAGTTTTATTGGGATTTTTCAAATTCTAATAACAACCCGAAATTAGAAAATTGGCGGTGTCACACTCCCGTGCAACGTTAAACCGTCGGTCCTGTGCCTGATTTCTCTCCGTTCGTGTCGGATTGCCGCCCCATCATGATAGGAGAATGAAAGAGCAGGGAGTATATTGTTGCGTTGCTCTCTCCCCATACCCTCACTGGGCCTCACTCACTAACCCACTCGTCATTTTACAGTGGTTTCATGTGAGTGACAAGTACCACCGCGGTGGTCCCAACACAACGTGGTACTATTTGTTGCAGCATGGCACATTTTTTTTTTATAGCATCCTAATGCCCCCTTGGGCAAACGGGTAATCGGAGCCTTTGGATGACTCGCGACGCACATGGACCCCTAATATCCCCCTCCCCCTCATGGGCTACCGGCTACTCACATCGCATGGCTTTGCGCCGGTATCCAGCGGGCGAGAGGTCCTTCCCCGGTCGTCCCGGCCCATTTCCGTTGTATAGGAGGATGTACAGTCATGCATCATGCACGGCACTACCTCCTCCTAAAACTTCATACCCAGCATGAGACTATTTCTTAATCAATTGCTCGTTTGCATTAAAAAACAATGATTTTAATATTTATCTCATTTAACTGCAACCTCATTGTCATGTTACAGATCTGAAGGTAGTCGGCGATGAGGTCTGGGTCCTGGTAAACCAAATACCGAGATTTGTCTTCTCTACGCTAAACGCCACGGAGGACAATTTCTTTGTACACAGGTGACAAGAGAAAAGAATAGAATTATATATATATATATATATATATATATATATATATATCTATATGACTTACAAGGAAATAATTAAAATACTTATAGAGCAAGGGGGCAAACGAGAAATCGGTGCCTTTTTACGTCTACCAACGCCCATTAACACTATGCATGGCAGTACATCTTCCTAAAATTATTATTAAAAAATAACTAAACATATCACAACTTGTAAATAGTCAAATATAAACAATATTAATTTTGTAACATTCCATGCTACAGCTGAAATGGGCTAGAAAGGATGGATAGGTAATTCTCGCATGATACCGCTGTTAAGTACAGTTTGCGAGGCTGGTGGCCCATTGGGGGAAAGGAGGATAATGATACTGCGGATGTTCTGGGCGTCGGTATTCGTTGAAAGGCTGTGATTGCTCGTTTCTCCCCCTATAGTATAGAAAAAAATCCTAAAAATTGTAACTGTACACATGTTATGCTATGCACCAGGTCAGCACTTAATACTACGCACAAACCGCACGAAACCCTACACCGTAGGCATCACTTTATGCCGGTGTCGTGTGTAAAATATAATTATAAAATTGCTATTCTTTGCGTAATTTAAATACTACGAAAACCTCTAAAGCAAAAGACAAGTTTAATCATCTGGTTTGTATGTATTTAATCATCTGGTTTGTATGTATTTAATCATCTGGTTTGTATGTATTTAATCATCTGGTTTGTATGTATTTAATCATCTGGTTTGTATGTAGGAAAACAAATGTTCAACATTACAGTCCGCATGACAATTTGTTACTTCAATTATCCCAAAATAACATTATAAATGCTTGAATTTTGTTCCCTGTGTACCAGATATACCGCATCCATTACATCTCTGACAAACATCACCACATTCATACATACATTCGTATCTGACAAACACCACCACATTCATACATACATACATAGCTGACAAACATTACCACATTCATACATACATTCGTATCTGACAAACATCACCACATTCATACATACATACATATCTGACAAACATCATCACATTCATACATACATTCGTATCTGTCAAACATCACTACAATCATAGTAACATGCTAATTGCGTTTGTGCTTATTACACCTCGCCCTTTCAAACAGAGGTAAGATCACTATGGAACTTACTTACAGCTACTGAGTAAATACAATACTATACGATACTCTTATACGTATTTTTTTCCACAATATATTAAAGATGTAATACAGATGAACATCCCCAAAATAGTGCACATAGACAATGCATCAACAGGTGTTGTACAGCAACACCACATGTAACAGTACATGTAAACAAATATAATGCACATAGACAATGCATCAACAGGTGTTGTAGAGCAACACCACATGTAACAGTTTATGTAAAAAACTATAAGACACATAAACAATGCATCAACAAGTATTGTAGAACACCACCACATGTAACAGTACATGTAAACAAATATAATACACATAGTCAATGCATCAACAAGTGTTGTAGAGCAACTCCACATGTAACAGTTCATGTAAAAAACTATAAGGCACATAAACAATGCATCAACAAGTATTGTAGAACACCACCACATGTAACAGTACATGTAAACAAATATAATACACATTGTCAATGCATCAACAAGTGTTGTAGAGCAACACCACATGTAACAGTTCATGTAAAAAACTATAAGGCACATAAGCAATGCATCAACAAGTATTGTAGAACACCACCACATGTAACAGTACATGTAAACAAATATAATACACATAGTCAATGCATCAACAAGTGTTGTAGAGCAACACCACATGTAAGAGTTCATGTAAAAAACTATAAGACACATAAACAATGCATGAACAAGTATTGTAGAGCAACACCACATGTAACAGTTCATGTAAAAAACTATAAGGCACATAAACAATGCATCAACAAGTATTGTAGAACACCACCACATGTAACAGTTCATGTAAAAGAATATAAGGCACTTGAAATGTTCCATAATGCATCCACAATGTGATAATAAGGATATATATGAAATATATCCTTATTATCACCTAAATCATCTAAATCCAATATATTTAAACGGTTGTATAAGTGAGCTAACAAATTCTGAGCCATTGGTGTCTTAAGTTTACGCGAATGTTAGTCATTACAATAAAACTACTTTTAAGGATTTTATCGCGGTTTATTTAATTATTTATGTAGCCCGACGCTACAGAAGCTTCACAGCAGCCATGATCACGGGTGGACTCACCTTCATCAAGTTATAAGGGTTATGTGTTGACTAAAATATTTTTATTTTTATTTCTAACTAACATTAATATTCTAATTCAGTCTTAGGCAAGAATGCAAATTTAATAGGGTAGAACATTCTATGATTCTCTTACCAACACCTACACAAGAAAATGTTATACCAAAAAATGGAGTAATACACTAATACAGTTTATATAAATTATCAGTTGATGTTTAGATATATAACTAAATTTGTCTTACAAAAACACTTAAATACTGTCTTTAAGAATTACTGTTACAAGACTCAAAACAAAATTTATAATTAAATATTAAAGAATTAGTATTATTTTTTATATACAACACAGAGAACAAACACTAAGTCTTACCTACCTTACCACCTTAGTCAAAGATGACAGATAAAATATTTAAGTAGCAAGAGATAATTGCTACAGAATTATGGATGACATATTTTACTTGATAACGGTTCTGTAATCGAGGGTGTGAAAGAGACAATTTCTAATTTTCTCTCACTAGCAGGCTCCACCCAAACGGTACATTACTATGGCCTACGAACGTTACTATGACGTCATACTTTTTCGAGCATACAGCTAGCTTTATCAGTTTACAAGACGTTATCATGTTAAAAATATGAGTAAAGCAAAGCAAGCAATGTATTGCTTTCCGCGAATATCGCATACTCGTCTCTCTTCAGAATCACCCGAGTTCGTTATAAGTAAACTTCTTTGCTCATTAATTAAATAAACAAATTATTGTAAAAAAATTAACTTGTTCTTTTTCAGAGTAAAAGTGAAGGACCTCATCAAAGGGACAGTTTGCGACAAACCAATAGAGGACGATGGAAAAATTGTATTTAACAGTTAATTACTTGTTTAAAATAAAACAATATATACCTAATAAAATTATTTGATTTTCCTCTTATAATGGGCGTTCTAAATATTCTATTTATAGCGTCTTCCGTAGCCAAATTGGAGATTTGACATAAGTCTCATTTATACTAATAATTTGAACTTATTATTTTGCTTGCTTAAACGTGCTAATCTCCGGAACTACTAGCCCGAATTGAAAAACACTTTTTGTGTTATATAGTCTATTTATCGTGGAAGGCTATATACCACGACGTTACGCCTAATAGTACCGGAGTTACGTGAGCGAAACCGCGGGGTGATGCTAGCACAAAATATATCATAAGTTCTATGTCCAGTAAGCAAATCCATCGATAGAAGTGAACCGATTTACTCCATACTCTGGGCGTCCTACCCTATTATACTATGAGGGTCACCCCTTTTTTAAAGGCGTTATTCACGAAAAGCGCTGATAATGATCTTACACATAAGTCTGCATTTTAGGCTGATAATTATTAATTTCCTTGCCCATTATAGAATTATGTATGCATTTGTATTTCATTTATAATTGTCGACCTTCAGTGTGGTAGGTCTAAGGTCGCGGTTAATCGTTTGAGCATATGGAATAGTCGCGGCACTCAGTTGCACTCGACAATATGGCACCTAAAATAAACATGACACCTACTATCGAACTAGAAAACGTCTGTTTTTTTAAGACTATAACGGGGGAAAAGAGCAATTGATGACTACCGACGCCCATACATATCCACTTAATCATTGTCGTGTAGATTCGTTGCCCACCTTTCCTCATTCCCTCCAATGGACACAAGGCTACTCAAAAACCGCACAAATAGTATAGCTGTCATTATATGGCGGTGTCTTTTGAAGAAAACGTACCTGCCGTGTTGTGCCAGTCCAATTCACCTTCTACACCGCATTACGCTACCTCTGACTAAAAATAGTGGAGCCAAGCTGCAAACTCCTACACTCCCTACTCTTCTACACTATAATCCTAACTTCACAAACTTCACACCGTAGTCAAAAGTAAAGTACATGATTCTGCCGTTTTGCTAACACCAGTACATGAACTAGTCTTCAATAGAAAAGCTATGTACAACACATTATCCCCGACTAGAGGATCGAAAAGGTTGGAAGACCCAAGAAACTAAGTTTGAATTTGTTGAGATTTTGAAGCTGCTCTAGCTAGAGCTGTCAGAAGACGGGTAGAATTAGTGGTTTGGGTCCACTCAACTTTTTTTCAGCATTTTACTTTTTTATACTCACTTCGTTTGTCACACGTTTCTTAAGCAAAAATAAAAAACACACGTAATGCAGATGCATAACCGTCCTACACCCCACCCCCACCCCCAAGTGCTAATATAGAATGAAACTTGGGGGGGGGGGGGGTTAATGAGGCATATCATCAATTTATATTTTTGCTGGGACTAACCTGGGGTGGGCCTTCATATTGGGTTTATTATTCTCCTCATGTGTCACACATGAGGGAATCCCATGAAATGGACTAGTGACAGTTGTCAGAAGTCGCTTCACAGCAAATTAAGAAATTAGGTGTTACTGTAGTTTACTCCTTAATAACCAACACGAGAAAAGAAAGGATTGGATCTAAAGGTGTGCAATATATGATATATTCTCACAAAACGTGTGCAAGGTGTGATATGTCCTCACAAATTGTGCGCAAGGTATGGTTTATCCTCACAAAAGTTGTGCAAGATGTGACATATCTTCACAAAAGGCCTCCTAAACTATTTAAAAAAACGGTTAACCATAGTTGTAGACCACACGTCAATGGAAAAATTTCTTTAGGTATATGAAACGTGTGTCGCACCTCTCTCTTGCTTCTACAAGTGCGAAAAGTAATTTTCTCTCTTCCTATCTTCACTAATATATCGATACCAACTTCTGTATAAATATGTCTGTTTATTATATATTCACTAACGTATATCTCCCTCTTAACTTCCGTTTGTCTCGTTTCCGTAACGCTCTCGTCACGCATTGGTCAGTTTACTGAACAAGTCAAGTTCGTATATAAGTTTCTCTTTAAAAAACAAACTCACGCCACATTGTTAATAAGCCATTGTTAATGACGGGTTAGCATAAAAACGTTTACAATCATTTACCTAGGTTGTAGATCATTAATCATAACATTATAGTACGTAGCGCAGCATGGACAAGTTGCAAGATACACCGATTCTGAAGATGCGGGCTAACACCCTGGAGGCCGTCCGGGCTGATATAGGCCTGGATAAGCCGGGAGAGATGAAGGAGGCTGTGAAAATATTGGACGAGTGGGTGCAGCAGCAGGCGCATTTCAGGAAAAAGGACTTCCGTGAGTTGAGAAGAGTTTTGAATTTATGCTTCTTTTGGCACGTCAAGGAAAAACAATGATAGTAAACTTTTACAATGCGCGCGCACACCGTCACGAAAAACAGGCACCATTTTTTTTGTTTTGCGGGGAAATGCATTGACGTACTGTCACTGGACCTGGGTGGGATCTGATGAGTGTGTGGGATATGCGGCTTTACCGAATACCCACTAAAACACCGCGGATACTGAGGTACCCCGGACCCGTCAGCTACAGGTTACCTCGGTGACTGGCCAGCCCCTCCTTAGGACCGGACTTCTCCTAAAAGGAGGCTGATCGGACATCCTAGATCAGCCCCCTCCAACGACAGGGCCGTACAAATGGGTCAGGTTCCCAACCTGACCCCGGGTCCCATCCAGGTAGGCGGCATAAGATACGCGAAGCGCTTTGCCGCACTCCCATTCGTCGCCTGCGGTACGGGCTCTTACCAACCTCCTCTTCTCTGCGGCCTCCTTATGGAACATGACAGACTCGCAGCAAGAGGATATATACCTATCACTCTCCGGTATCGAGCAGATCACGTTCGAGAGGTCCATCCTTCCCAGCACCGCTGCTAGGACCGGGCGTAGTGCGTCAAACGTACGTATATTGGCGGTCGACTGCGCCAGGTCCTCACCCACCTCCGCAACACCGGCTAGAGCTCATGCTGCCGCTCTGGACACCGTACGGTACCCCCGTATAGCCCTTATCGCTTTGTGTGGCTGGGCCTCATTGGCTGCAGTGAGTCCGTCCACCCAAACAGGGGCCCCGCACAAGGACATACTCCGGCAGATACCAGAATCCACGTCTCAGCCGCTAGCGCCGCCAGACCCGGGGCCCCCCTGGGTCTGGTACTGGGCAATTTTCCGCGTGTGGATGGGGGTTGACAACTTGAAAACTTCTGCCACCCATCACATAAGAATAATAAACAACTTTATTTCCATTTTAACATTAGGTGTTACCACGTAATTATTAAATATGTTGTCGAGTCCTCCTAGTAGGTTTAATCAACCAGTGTCAGGAGGCCTCGCTCTTCCTACAGACAACAGCAGTACTAACCATAAGATGGATACAAAGTATAAAATACATACATGTATGTGTGTGTGTGTGCGTGTGTGTGTTTGTGTGTGTGTTTGTGTGTGTGTTTGTGCGTGTGTGTGTGTGTGTGTGTGTGTGTGTGTGTGTGTGTGTGTGTGTGTGTGTGTGTGTGTGTGTGTGTGTGTGTGTGTGTGTGTGTGGTTTTGTGTGTGTGTGTGTGTGTGTGTGTGTGTGTGTGTTTGTGTGTGTGTGTATGTGGGAGTGTGTTGGTGTGTGTGTGTATGTGTTACTGTACTAATCATTAAATTTTCAATACTGTAGCTAATCATTAAATTTTCAATCTCATAGAAAATAAGCGTGCTTAACCAACTTAACAGGGTTTGTTCACAGTCATAATGATTTAACATGTAAATATTTGGTCTCTTATTTATCTCGTTATATAATAAAACAGATTGTCAAACTGTCTCCTTGCAACAGCTCATTTAGACATGGGCAATGGTGCTACAGAATGTACTCTTCTTCTCTCATTCAACATAAAATGTTTGAAGGGTAGAGAAGTGTAAATTTTTAAGATTGCAAAGGTAGTATACAACTTGCGCATACTGAGTAATTTGCACTGTAAATAAATATCTGTTGTACTGCTTAAAATACATCATTTTTAACAGATATCTCTGACCTCTTTCCACTTCCAGGTATACAGTTTTACCAGCGTCGCCCCACCGGACTACAATAAGTCATTATTGATTGCGCTAAAGCAATGTATATTTGTTGTAGGAGAATCGTGTTGTAAGTTTGACGTAGGATTTTAAATATCCACATAAGCTTCCGTATTCTCCCAATAATGTATTCCAGGTGTTGGTGCCATGTAAGACATTGATCGATTATTATGACTAAGTACTTAGCTGATGAAACCCTTTGCGATGCAACACATTGCCATGTTGTGTTTCACTGAGGGTAACAGTAGTGAATTTTAAGATCTAGCCCTTGATGTGGTTGAGTCTTTAAAGTTTTTGTGAAACATATGTACTGAGATTTATTTGTGTTCAGTATAAGGAGGTCTGATTTTAACCAAAAGTTGATTTTCTGTAGGCCTCTGTTGACAGTACTGTAAGCCGATTCCCATGTCTCGCCCGACATATTGGTTAAGTCGTTTATGTAGATGAGAAACAGGGTCGGACCGTTCGTTGTGGGACGCCGCACGTTATTTCTGAATCAGTACTCAGATATTCAGCGATTCTAACCTTTTGTCGGCGATCCCTTAGATACTCACCAAGAAGATCCAGGGGCTTCCATCTTATGCCAAATTGTTCGAACTTTTTTTATAAGGGTAGGGAGAGACACTATATCAAATACGTTTTTTAAATCTGCAAGGCACTCTTTTCCATTATCAATTTCACTGTTCACTGTTGATGTAAGATTTAAAATTGCATCTTCTGTTGATTTACCTTGCTAAAAACCAAATTGGGAGCCTGAAAGTAAGTAATTTTTAATCAAGTAGTTAATTAGTCAATTTTTTATAAGTTTCTCTATGATTTTTTAAATTGGCGTGAGCACTGAGATAGGCCTAACTATTTCGGTCAGTCTTCTCTCCATATCTCATAAGTCGGGGCGATAAGTGATTGTTTAAGCAACTGCGGAATATACCTCTAATAAAGCGTAGATTTCCTAGATGACTAACCACCGGAACTATAACCGGTTTACACATTTTTTAAGATTTTTGAGGGCACCCCATCGATGCCAGGGGCACAATTAGTTTATAAGGACATTAAAAATTTTAAAACTTCTCTTGAATATGTTTCCAGCAGGACGAAAGATGAAACTATGACGTTGGTATTTTGTATACCACCGTAATCAAATGGTTATAGGGGTATCACTAATGGGTATATCAGCAGCCATCTTCTTGCCAGTCTCGAATAAAAACACATTAACCTGATTAACAGATTCATTAGGGTTAGATATATGTTTAAGCAATTCGGTATTAGTATATTCATTATTTTCAAAGTTAGTTATAGTTTTTATAGATTCCCGCAGTGCCCTAGAATTTTTTTGTTTGTGTATTGCAGTTGATTCGTTCATAATTTCGCTTAAGGTTTTTCATTAATTTAGATGTAAAATTATGGTATCTTTTGAACGTGACCCGCAGCACCACGTTGTCTGGGCACGCCCGTATTTTCTTCTGAATTTTGTTCCTATTCCTAATACATCACATAGGCCACTGGTTTTTCGGCGACGGTGCAAACGACGGGGTTGAGCTACGCAGTCCACAGATATGTGACCCGGCTCGACATAACGGTAGCATAAGGCACTGTGATCCTCCTTTGAGGGAAACATATTTGCAGCGTGCCCCATGCCCAGAAATTTGTAGTAGTGTCTGGGCCTTGCCACCCTGAGGTGAATATTTACTGTACTCCACCGCACTGTTATGATGCCTGTAGTTTCTTAGCCGCAGCAATTGGACACTCTACATGTACTGAGTGTATACCTCTCTAGCTAATTTTGCCTACCTTCACTTGTTAGGGTTGGCAGCCTCCGGCCTTACTTTACTACCGATGTCTTTACCCGATCCACAGTTGCTATAATGTCAAGTCCCACGAAGTGGAATTCCGCATATTGTACGTGACTTCGCATCTCCGGCCCTTCTGACAGCACTGATTTTTGACACTGCGTATTCTAAGAGGTCAGATACCCAGCTCGCCCAGATCTATTTCTCGCTCGGCTTTGAGAAGGGCTGAGAAATACAAATAGAAATAGAAAATTTTATTTGAGAATTTGAGGACACTATTATACATTTTTTTTCAAGCATTAATTAAATTACAAACAGAAAAATAATAATAATAATATATACATACAACCAACCTATAACACATAATATACACATTTATCAAATAATAACAGCTTGTAATTCCCGGTGCTCTAATTCGGTGGTATCAGTGATGCAACAATGGGCTGGAAAGAAGGCATAATGCCATGGGACCAGCTGGAAGGGACAAGAGTATCCTAACATTATTTGGTTCAGCTTCTTCACCAATGGCTTTTGGGATCCCTCTGGGGCCTTAGACGGTTACACCCCTGGGTATAGCCTCTATACTAGTTCTGATTTCACAGCGGCACATTACCTGGAGACTACTATAGTAGCGTCCAAGGGATCCGTGGAGAGGGCGAAGACGATTCTGGACAAGTTGTGCACTAACAGGACCCTGGCGCCGGAGGCTTTCCAGCCGTTTGATATCAAGAAGAACTTTGAGCTGCTGCGGGGTAAGATGTGAGTATCCCGATGAAAATCCTCTAGTTCTGGGTTCAGTAGTAGAGGTACCACTCAATCACATAACACTACCAAAGTTTACAGCAATGCGTCTTATGTGCTATTTGATTCCAGTAGGGGAATAGGGAAGGAGAGCATCGCGCCTGCATAACAATTATGCGGGTACGTATGCGCTTTAGTATAACTACTAATAAAGTAAAGGATCAAGTTAAGACAGCTAGTCCTATCCCCAATACTATAACTTATCTGTAAGCATCTTAAGGACAAATGATCTGTAAGCATATACATTTTTTGGCGAAATTAAGAGATTGTCTATTTTTAGACAATAATAATGTTTTTACTTTATTTTGTTCTCAAGGAACATTTCGAATTAATTAAAATATTTATAAATTAATTTATAAACATATATACATAAACCATAACGGTCCACAGGTTAATAAAGATCATAAACACAGCTTCCGCTAAAATAAAATTAAAACCTAATCGTAAAGTAAAAAAAGAGAAAAAAGCGGATTCAAATTAAAATACGTGTACGAACTACGGTAACAAATCAAGTACGTTAAGCAAAAATTAATACTGTAGATAGATTACAAATGAAATTGTTAAGTTCACTGGAAACAAAAATACTAGTCATTGAGTAGAAACTAGTCCTAGTCGTACTCTAGTTCATATCATTAGTAATAATACATCAGTATTATAAATGGGCACTTCCAGTATGGTGATGTTGACGCCACGTCTCACGGAAGATCAGTACCGGTTCACGATCGTCCAGCTCAACTCCATCTCCTCACAGCTCTTCGGCATAGCTTACAAATTTGTGTATTTCGTAAGTATCTTCAATGCTACCTTTCAAAATTGACTACTAATAGTTCTTTCATTTACTTCAGTGTTACACTTATTTTTTGACATTATACTCACCTGCTCATGAATATCTCCTTGAGCTTAACGTACGCTGCCGAGATAATTTTAACTACCGCGCGGGAGCTCTCCCGACTCTGACGACGGGGGAGGAAGGACCTTTTGATCTCTTTGGCCATGATAGTAATAGTTAAATTAGCAATGACAAACATTCTTATATCGGGATGCATCTATCTCATCTACGGGATATATGTGGGTCGGAATCTTTTTCGACCCCCAACCTAGCCTCGTCGCCCAACGAGCACTCACAGTAATCCGATGAAGCTATATTGGGATTCTCTTCGCTTTCACAACATAAATTGAGGTCAGGAAAAAAATTGCCATACTAACATGTGTGTAACACTGTGAACATGTCGTCAGTGGGATCCGAAGCTAACAATTTATTTCGCACGTTGAGTGGCGAGTGCGTCCGCGTCGGTGCGCTCCCGGCAGCGCGTGTGCGTACCGCTTCCACCGCGTACAGCAGCTAAGAGCGCATCATATCAGCTCTGAACCCACAGTCTGCATTAGTCCACAGTTTCTAACGGATTAGCGCCTAGGTCATGATCTATCTATATAGTGATAAGCACGTCCCGCCACAGGTGAGAGATCCCGGGTTCGAATTCTGGATCCAACCATACAAAGGGTGTTATTGAAACGAAGTCCCTTATCACGTGCTGCGAAGGAGGCTTGACAGAAAAAAATCAGACGAAAAGTTGTCACGACAGTTTTTGGTATAGTGTAGTAAGCTCTATAGTGTATGTTTCTCTGTCTGTCTCATCCTCTCTTTCTAGTAACAAGAAAGCAAGCCAATTATTTTCGTTTCATCTTTATATTTTGCTTTGTACAGTGTAGTGTTGCGACAATTATTCTTTACTTATTTATCTTGTTAAGTTTATGCAGGTTTTATTATACATATTAAATAACAAAAAAAAAAAAAAAATAGAATTCCTTCAATAATTAATCGAAAGGTTCTCCGTTCCATCCGGCTGTCCCTTGACACCTCTCATTAGTTGTAGGATTTTCTAATTAGTAGTAACAGATTGTTTTCGTAGATTTACGCGAATGTTATTCATTGTCATGTCTCCTTAACGGATTTTATCGCGTTTCTTTAGATTTTCTTGTTGAATGAGACAGAATCACCGTCATGAACGAACATGCCGAAAATCCTTGTGCTGTCCTTGTATACATGTTATACAATTATACAATAATAGTATAGTAACAGTCCGAAGTTATTGAGTTGGAGGCATTGCAGCCCCATGCGACATTATTATTATGTATGTATGTATGTATTACAAAATACTTGATTTTTTAATTTATAGTATCTTTTTTAATGCTCATTATCTATAACCTGTAACACATGCCCTTAGAGTATATAACAGAGGGCTATGCCAACGTGATATGATAAGTCTACAGCTCACATTATATTGCGATTATTGCCATACTCAGCTAGTTGACTACACACGCATGCACGACTACCACAGCGGCGTGATAGTCATCTACGACCTGAGCGGAGTCAACGTGAAGGACGCCGTCACTAACATCAACTTCATGGAGCTGAAGAACAGCTACCAGATACTGACCGTGAGTGTTATAGTTGAAATACACTGCATAGGAGCATGTAGTGCCATGCATGGTGCATGACACTACATCCTCCTACGCAACGGAATAGGGCCGGCACGACCGTACGGAGGTACCTCTCGCTCACATAATACCGTCGTAAAGTGGCATATTCAGTGTCACGTTTCGTGCGGTTTGTGAGTAGCCGGTGGCCCATTGGGGAAGGGCTGAAGTTGGGCAACGCTTTGGCATAGCAATTATGTGGATGTTTATGGGCGTCGGTAGTCGCAAAAAGGCTCCAATTGATCGTTTGCCCCCGTATTCTACAAAAAAAGGTCCATATAGTACCTAGAATAAAGTAAGTGTAGTGGAACTCAGCTATTGACTCACCGGTCGATACAAAGGTTATTACATGACTTATTCTCAACTGATTCCGCAGAGATTAGAATATGTACATTATATAAACACATCTACATGGTGTTTGTTCCGTACTGTTAAAATGTTGTGAACAATATAGAATATTTCATTGATTCATTATTCTTAAATGCGAAAGTTTGGATGTATGTATGTGTCGATGTTTGTCATTCAATATCAAACTAAACTTCCGAAGGGAAAAAATTCTAAAAACTAAAGTTGGTTTGAACAGAGTTTTGCCAAGGTCCATAACCAGCACAGAGGTTACGGAGGTAGCCCTGACACACCGACAAACCGCCCATAACTGTCACTTCACGCCGGTATTATCTAAGCAATGCCTTGTAGGCTACAAGCCCTTTGTTCCATCACTTATCGTGAGGAATAGAGTTTAAGTCTTGGATCACAACAGTCTTATGCCAGGAAGTTGGAATGGAACAATAAATGAGACAAAAGTGTATGACAATGGTACATAATTAAGAGTTTGATGTACCAGATACTTGACTATAACATTTTAGCCACTTTTAACAAAGTGATATAACAAGGGTTTCTCGTCATCATCATCATTATCAGTCCTTATCGGTGCACTGCTGGACGTTGTCTTCTCTCAATGAACGCCAAGATGATCTCCTGCTATTCGCATCCATTCCGGACCGGCTACTGCGCTGAGATCGTCTACCCCCTGGTAAAAGGTCGACCTTCGTCTTCCTAAACGCAGCTTCCACTCCAAAATCCTACTGCCATCTGTTCTTCTGAGTGTATGACCAGCCCATTGCCACTTCAGCGAGCCTATTCGTCGCGTGATGTCGGATACTTTAGTTCTCTGCCTTATGACTTCGTTAGGAATTTTGTCGGACAGAGAAATACCCAACATAGCACATTCAATAGCCCGTTGAGCTACAGCAAACTTGTGGACCAGTCCTAAATTAAAAGGCCATATTTCGGCCCCGCAGGTCATCACCGTGAGTTAAATAATAATACAATATCAAAAATATCTTGTTTAAAGGATAGCTTCTCATTGAGGATCAAAAGGATCCACTTCATCACCGATTCCAAGTTCGTGGAGCCGCTACTGTCCGTGTTCAAGCCGCTCCTGAAGAAGAAGATAGCAGACAGAGTGGTGGTGAACAAAACTGTGGAGGAGCTCCAGAACTACTACTCGAAGGACGTTCTCCCCAAGGACTATGGCGGTGAATCAGAAACATTACATGACATACAAGGCATGTAAATTATTTACTGGCTTAGCCCCGAGGTTTTATATGCTTGCAATTTCCTTTTCGGACAGTTCGGTATTAAAACATGTGCCATGCTGTATTACAGCTGAATTGGCGCAGCACGTCCGGGGAAGCACTCCTCGCTCACATTATGCCGCCGTAAAGTGGCAGACGCCGCGCTCCGTCTGGTTTGTGAGTAATTTGTGGCTCCTTGGTGGGGAGCTGTTACCACCTTATTGATGGCAACACATTTGCGTAACTATTATGAGGATGTTTATGAGCGTCAGTAATTATGAAAACGCACAAACTGCTACAAAAATGGCCCATTGGGGCTAGAGAAGAGTGGGTAGTCATTAAAAAGCAAATAAGGAACAGGATGCATTTGCGTCCGCACACGTACTTGTCCAGGAGGATATTAAGTAGAAGGTGCCTTCTGAGTCATCCTAAAATCAAATCGCTCAACTAACATGCTGAGTGACATCCTTTTCGGTGCCTCTCACATTGCATCACTCTGCATTCATAATATTATGTAGGTACCAAATTAATTTGTATTTATTCCTTCTTTTTTACATTTATAAATATTCGTATGTTTCTTAAACTGTATTGTGAAGCACAGAATAAATTTATGTCTATTCTATTCTATTCAACTGTGAAACAGCCCATGATAAGTTTCTTTACGCTTTCAGAGGCCTGTCTTCTTGAGCTGACTTCGAAGGACAGCGAAGAATTCATGAGTAGCATGTATGAAGCGAGGACAGATGAGTCCCTCCGTCCACATGGGCAGTTCAACGAGCAGTATGCGGGTACTGCTGGCACTTTTAGGGTACTGAGTGTAGACTGAACTAGTACACAATAAAGAAAGTTAGTCTTGAAGTTATACTTATTTTGGCGCGTTAGGGAAAAATGATGAGAGTAAAATTTGCGCGCGCACACTGTCACGATAAACCGACCTTGAGGTTAGCTACAGTCAACTTTTAGTTTTTCAAAAAACAACCGTATATAAAATTTTCAAAGTATTAAATCCCCTTTTCCTACTGTCAGTGTCGCTTTCTCTACAAACGTAGAATAACGAAAGATACATATTTTTTAAATACTTTTATCTTGTTACGCCTAAGAAATATAACTCTTAACACGTGATAAGTACACACACTTTATTCATATCCTAGTGTCGGTGAGAAATGCTGCGTGTCCCATGGAATTAACATAAAACTAAAGAGCCGATACTTACATGTTTTCATTCACATTTGCCTTGAGATACTATTCCAACAGAATTACTGATAAACGTTTTTTTACGTATCGATTTTACGAAAAAATACATTTTCTTGTTCTTATCTGTTACAACATAAAAGTCTTCTAGTGGCGTCTATCTGTCTGTGCGCGATAATTTTAAATGTATTGTGGTTTCACTAACAAAAAGATTGAATAATTTCTGAGGAAGGTTCCTATGTTTATACATAAATTTTTGTGTAAACTGTTCGGAACATGATAGTGATTGATGAGGAACTGAAAATATTGGGCCATCGACAGCCAAACGTGGTCGAATATTTTTGACATAAAATATGTAACAATGTCCCAGCTACTCCTTTTCACATGTATACATATACTTAGATATACGTGACCGTAAATAATAGTTCGATGAAATCCGATGTTAGACAATAAGTAACAATAATTTATTTATTTTAATTATAAAATTCTCTGTATTTACAGCTAAACCAAGACGTACATAGAAGAATTTTTTTAATAATTTCCAGCAACAATATATTGATGCTTCTTAACATCACTGTACAAAGAAATTAGAGCAAGACTTAATAAATTGACCCAAATTCGTTGTAAACATGTCGTAATGCGGGATCCGCAGCTAACAGTTTGTTTCGCGTGCTGAGTGCTGAGAACGTCGGTGCGCTCTCAGCAGCGCGCGTGCGCACCCCATCCACTGCGAACAGCGGCCGAGAGCGCCACATCACATTGCGGCTCGGAGCCCACAGTCCAAATTCACTTAATGTCGCAGGATTGTCAACTTTGTTATCGGGCAGTAAATAATAATGCGGAATGAGAGCACACTTCCACCTTATCTCCCAATGTGTCTAGACCCACCAAGCCGTAAACAAACGGTGAAGGGTATAGAAACGGTTAACAGCCATACAATTTAAAATAAAGGAATTGGGCAAATTTACGCTGCACACGTTCCAACATTAGAATGTGCTTTCTTCGTGTGGATTCCATATTAGGGCCTTGTATTCTCAAAGACTACGCACGCATGCAAAATACAAAACCTTAGCAGATGTTTTATTTATAAACCTGGACGTTCGCCTTATGATAAATCCAAGGGCATTGTAGTATTTTTGGCATATGACTTTTATATGTTCGTTAAATGTCAGAGAAGAATCAAAAAGCAGTCCTAAATCGCGAATATTATGAACTCGAGTCAGCGTATGACCCTCCATACTGTACGGATATATTACCAGCGTACGAGATCGAGTGTAGCTCATAATTTGCATTTAGGTAAATTAAACTGTGATTGATTTATCCAACTCCAAGTGCTTCTGTCAGTATTTAATGTTTCATAGTTCGAATAATTTTCTATGGTTAAAAATATAAAAATAATTTCAAACTATCAGCGAAAATTTGGTACTAGGTTTCAATGAGTACATCCGGCAAATCTGACCTGATAAATAACCGACATAACACTTTGTATAACTTTTAATTATATGTCTGACTTTCAGTATATAATATTTATACATTTCTTTATTGAATTCCAGACCAAACTGTTTATGTTTTTTTTTAATAAAAGTGTTTCAATTTCGCATATAATTTCAAATGCAAATCAAAAAACAGTGAAATGTTATTTATGTTTCCTTTTGGGAACGCACCCGCTAAGATATTCGTAAATTTTATTATAATAATATGAACCGCGTCATCGACATTCTTATACTCGTAAAGTTAATTCCAGACTAATAGCGAAGACGCGTGTAAAAAGTTGGGTAATCGGTTTTATGAGATTTCAAGACGTTACACGGTTGTGTTGAGCTTCTCATTAGGGCAATTGGACTGTTTATTATAAGACATAACAACTAATATTGGAGTGTGTCGGCTATCAATCGGGACAAGCGGGAGTGTGTCACTCGCAAGATGAATATATAGTTTAAGAAGTTGCATAGCACCACATTTAACGTACCTCCAAAAGTATTAACGATAGTGATTGTTTGATTCAATGCACAAAACGATAACTTTAATATGTTGCAAGATAACAGGTTGACTTGTAGATTTTAGGTTAAAATCGCCAAATATTATGATTTTGTATTTTGAATATGTATCGTAAATATCTAAGTTGAATAATTGTGTAAGAAGTTTCACGACTAGAGCCAGCTAGTAGTATACATAGCACACAGCAAACTATAGTTAGAGTGCTTTGTTTTTGTAAGTGCAAGCGCCATCTTAATAGCTTCAAGATCAATATCAGTATTATTGTCTAATGAAATACCCTTTATGCTGCGACAGTGTCATGCTGCCGATATAAGACCCCCCCCCCCCGCCAGAGACGTTAACCCTGTCTTTCCTTAATACGAAATAATTACTATGCAGTACCACTGAATCACTTACACTACCAATTAAAAAGTTTCAGTTAGTGCATATAGATCATAGTTCTCACACATAACGGACGTTTTATTAATATCTAATTTGGACCTTATTTGAATTTTTCATTGCGTCAATCCATCCTTCGCCATGGTCTAATATGGACTTGCTAGGGCCTCTGGTCAGGAGACGTGTAGGTGCCGAAATGCTTGGCTGGCACCGTTAATTTAAAGGAAGCGTAGTCATCGCGGGCTTAAGGACGCACCATAAGGTGCAGATGCTTATTAACTACAAGCTCGACGGTAGCCCCGGATTTTAAGTAGTAAAGGTGCAGATATGGTTTACGTTCTGAGGCTTCAAGTTTCGTAGACCCCGGCGCGGCTGGTACCACAAGCCACATTATTCGATACGCGTCGAACTCGTTTGGATCTCATTATGGCCTATGCGCCGTTATTGTCACATTCGTTCGACAGCGTTGTCAGTGAATTCCGCTACAGGTTTGTAGTCGAGCGAGGCACTCGTAGTAGGGGTATTGTTCTACTTCGCACCGTACGTTTCGACGCAGTGCGCGTGGAGATGGCATGGTGTCAGGTCTCACGCAGCGGACGTTGGTTGCTTATACCTTCCTTAGCATAATTATTGTCTGTTGATACTCCAAGTACACTCCGCTTACCATCTAGATGAAGTCGAGCGAGATTTTTAATTATGAATTTTTTCTCAATTATGAGCACTTCCACGGAGTTCACTTTATTATATTGTCATGTAATATAGATTAGAATATATAGATATAATATAGATTAGAATATATAGATATAATATAGATTAGAATATATAGATATAATATAGATTAGAATATATAGATATAATCGCCAAATTTTTGGTGATACCACAGTGCGTCTAATTCTAATTCTTAGATTTTATTACATTCTTAGTTTGTTACAGCTCAACCGAATAAAAGCGAGTAAAATTTTTATTATAAGTATTTAGTTAGGACTTTGAAACAATGTTTAATCTATATTCAAGGACCTAAAAGTTCCACTGGTGCCGTCCATGTCGCGCAGTTGACTTAAGGAACACACAGACGCGTCTATTTTGATCTCGAAGATGCTTCTCATCAGGTCCAGTACCTCTGGTGTACACATTTTGTACGCAATTATTTCTGTAACAAATAAAACATGTAGAATCAGTAATTGTACTTACATACCTGTTTTGTGTATACTATAAAGAGAGAACATTTGATTGTTTTGTGCATTGAATAGGCTCCGGAATTACTGGAAAACCCTTTACCACATATATGATGAGCATAGGGTATATATACAACATTCTGTAAAACGTTAGAGATCAGTATGAAAATTTCAATAATGCTTATATCGCAGCTGTAGAAATTGTCGACAATTCTTTACAATTGTTTCGAGGCCGAAATTAAAATTTATCATCATCACCATTATCATCCCTTATCGGTCCACTGCTGGAGATAGGCCTGTTCCAACGAACGCCAAGACAGCCGATCTCCTGCTACTCGCATCCATCCCGGAGCGGCTACTGCATGCAGATCGTCTCGACCACACTGCCGTTGACGCAGGTGCTCCATCACTTGGCCGGAGATGAACAAGGGAAGACACTCTGTCGGAGTCTTTCTCGACATGGAAAAGGCCTTCGCCCGGGGGTGGCACCCTTGCCTCCTGGTCAAGCTGATGAACGCCGGCGTCCCGCCGGCTTTCGTGCGACTAGTGGCGTCGTTCTTGGAAGGGAGAACCTTCCGGGTAGCGGTAGAGGCGACATTCCTCCCTGCTAGCCATGCGTGCTGGAGTGCCGCAGGGCAGTTGCCTATCCCCTTGCCTCTACGCGGCCTATACCAACGACATCCCGACGCTCAACAACCCAATGGGAGAGGGCGAAACGGCTGTCTTGCTTTCGCTGTTCGCCGACGACAGCGCTTACATGTCCTCGTCCCGAAAGCCGGAGCTAGCAGCCGGGCGACTGCAGCGGCTGCTGGATCGACTGCCGGAGTGGCATGACAAATGGAGGATGTCCGTCAACGTGGAGAAAACGGCATCCCTATTCGTCAGCACGAGGCGCATCATGCCGGGGCGATTACAGCTGGGCGGCGGAGTTGTCTTGTGCAACTCGGGTGCAGCATTGATCGCACGCTGCGGATGGGCTCAAAGGTTGATCGATCGGTCAACCAGGCGAGGGCAGCCCGCGCCTTACCGCGACCAGTGCTCGCATCCGAGCTGTCACTACGCACGAAACTGGGGATATACAAGACGTACATCCGATTGCGGCTCACTTACGCTACCCCGGCATGGTACGCGCTCACCTCCCCGAGCCAGAGGAAGCGCCTGCAAGCTCAGCAGAGCATATCCCTGCGGGTCATCACGGAGGCCGGCCGCTACGTCCAGAACGACGTGATCCGCGAGACCTGCGGGTCGAGTCCGTCGGTGAGTTTGTGGCCCGATTGTCTCGAGGCATGTTCAGTGTCGTAGACAATGGACCGCACGCCCACCTGAGGGTCCTGACCCCGCTACACGCGCGACCACCCGACGGGCGGCCGTACCCTCGTGAGCTCGTATCCCGTGATCCACCAAGCGGAGAGGGGTCCTCGGCCCCGGCGATCGGGACAAGGAACACTTACTCACACGCATAACCCACATCACACTCAGACATCATCACATTTCACCACTCACCACACATGCAGGCCCATAGGCCTCCGCACCTTGGTGCGTAACAACCCACTAACATGAGTGGGTTGCCTCCATCACTGAGGGGACAGTTGCCACTCGCAAACAGACCCGGGTCATGAGGTTTGCCTCGGTATCCGTAATCCTCGCAGGCCTTCCCAGGCCAGTGAAGACGACCCACGGACGGGATGATGATAACGGCTAATAGATGGACTCACACTCTCTCGTTATATCTGTGTCTTTCTCTTGCCGAAAGAGCGATAGTGCTATCCCGTTTGCACCCTCTCGTTCTGGTTCGGAACGCGGTCCGAGATGGTATTATTTCGTGCCGTGTTCAGAACTGGGACGAAGCCAGAGCACTTTTTGTGTACATTGTGTATGGTTTATTGTATATTTCATTTTGTGCATGCAAGGATTAGACCTCAACGACTAGAAACTCAACAAGTCCGAAGCCGCTCCGCGCAACATACTCCCCGACCTTTTATGAAGAAAGGTCCGGGGAATGGACAGCGAGTCCGACGGAAGACGCCGTATAGTCGTGACGCCTAAGAAGAAGAAGGAACGTAAGGTGGTCAGGTGACCGCTGTTTCCCACGGAGGAGGAACGGAAGGAGTTTTTGGCGAAGCTGGAGGAGTTGCGCCCGCAGAAGTGCGCGGCGTCCTCGACCGCTGAAGGCCCCTCCAAGGTGGTCGCAGTTGCGGAGTCTTCCAACTCGACCGCCCCCTCACCATCACCACCCGGACCACCGCGATCACCGCTTACGTCACTATCGAGCTGCGGAACGCGGATCGGAAATGGCTGGCTCAGCGACACCCGAGGAGGATTCGCTAAAGCCGCCTGGCACTGTCTCCGTTGCGACTGCTGCAACTGCCAGGGACGTCGAGGCCGCTTTCTCCAGCGGATCGATCGACGCCACGAGATACCTATAGTACGTCCAGTGCAGTGTGCCCCTTCTCCCCCCCACCTCAACCTGTGTCTATTACTACTGGCGCAAGCCAGACGCTCAGCACTTCCGCATGCTGCGCGACGCGCTGGGACATGCGCCCAACGCCCGGCCCTTTGGGAAGGGAATAAGGTTTTTTTGCGCAGTCGCCGGAGGAGGTCCGGGCAGTCCAGGCACTCCTGACAATCCTGACGAAGGAGAACCCAGCGGTGCAATGGCACCGTTACTTCCCACCCTCAGACCTCCCCACCAAGGTGGGTATTAGAGGTCTGCCGGTGAGGACGGACACTGAGTGCATCGCCGAGGAGCTCAGGGGCATGGGCTTCCCGGTGCGCTTCGTGCGGCACATACCGGCGAGAGGTGGGAGACCCGGCTGTTTGTATCACGCGCAGCTCGAGCATCTGAACAGCGAGGAACTCGGACGCCTACGAGGTGAAAGAGCTCATCTTTATGCCCGGAGTAGTCGTAGAGGGGTGTAAGGGCAGACAGGGACCAGCTCAGTGTCACCGATGTCAGCTCTTCGGACACTCTTCTGCGCACTGTCATCGGGAGATTCGCTGGCAGTTGGCGCAGATCTGCGCCAACTACAAGGCCAATGACCGAAGGTGTAAGACCTTCATTAGGGAGGCCACAGCTAGAGGCTTGGCCATCCAAGCCGGCCGTACAGGCCGACACCACGCCGCCCCTGCGCGCGCGGCTCCGTTGCGGCTTCGAACCCGGGTCCTCACATCTGTTCTCGAACATGATAACCAAAGCTTTAGAACACGAGGCTGTCGAGCTATTATATACATTGTTAGTAAATGGCATAATTATGGCACAGAGAGAGATTATTAAGGAGATAATATACACACTTGCGATAACTAAATATGGCGTCAGAGAAGTCACCGTGTCATTGCCGGGACAATTATTTGAACATTATAGACACATCTAAACATCTCTATCAACTGTATAAGTAGGAGGTTGTACTATGGTGCATTGCACCATGTTTAGGAAATAAGCGCAATAAATAAAAAGCTTTTTCACTGTTAAGTTAGCACGTTACATTGTTCGTTACGCTGTCAGCAGTTCATTAGGGTTAAGTGCCCAATGGTTAATAAATTGCACACTATTTATAAGATCGCCATCCGTCCGTCCGTCTGTCGGCAGTCTGTGTCTCGTGAACCATAAACAGCTATAGGATTGAAATTTTCACAGATGACGTGAAGAGTACAAAAAAAAATGGTAAATTATAATTATATCACTGAAAGAATTAATTACAAACTGATATTACACATATCACTTTGTTCATTCAAAATGTATACAGGCCACATAAGCTTTTCAACCTATATTAGCTGTAGCGTATCTCCCGTTCATACGAAACCCATAGTGTACCTATCCGACTCGCACTTGTCCAGCTTTTTTAAATAATTGTAATATTGATGTCTTAAGTTTACGCGAATGTCACTACTTAGAATGAAACTACTTTTACGGATTTTATCGCGGTTTATTTAATTATGTAACTAGCCCGACGTCTCAATAGTTACGCAGTCCACCCGTGACCATCGTTGCTGTAAAGCTTCTGAAACGTCGGGCGAGTCAAATAATTTAAAAAACCGCGGCAAAATCCGTTAAAGTAATTAAATTGTAATATTATTGTTTTGAACACCGAAAATCTAATTCTGACAAAAATAAGCATTACACAGAATTAAAAATACCACTCACCTTGTAATTCGTGTATCGTTTTCTCGTTGCCGCCGTAGTCTTTAGGCAATGCGTCCTTGCAGTAATAATTGAGCAGATCTTCAGCGCTTCCATTGACTATCACTCGCTCATAGATCTTCTTACTTAAGAAAGGTTTAAAGAAAGATATCACACTCTGGATAACTCTCGAGGCTGTGATAATGTGACACTTCTTTAGTCTCATACCGAAGCTTTCCTAGAAATGTGTACTTTTCAGTTCAGTATTATCGCACCGCATATCTATCCTCTATGTAGTATCATGCTGCATTGCAGCCATATTGGGCTGGCAGGACCGGCATCTCTCGCCGCCATGATGCCACCGCAAAGTGACAGCCATGCATTTCGTGGGGTTTATAAGTTGGGCCCATTGGTGGGAGAGGAAAAAAAAGTGCAACACGTCTGCATAGCAATTATACGGATATGCGCGTCAAGTCAAATGCTGGTTTGTACGCTTATACTAAAAAAACCTAAGCTCAATAATATAAACCCAAAAAAATAATAAAAACCCAAAGTAAATAAAAAGGAAAAGCAGGTAAAGACATACCAACAATGTATGGAAACAGTTTCTCAATTCGAAAAAATTTATGTGTGTAATTATATGCTGTATGTCGGCGTCGGAGGCATCGAATATTAGGACCATTCCACTGTTGTAGTCGTGGGTCTTCATATACTCCAGACACTGCAACAGACATCTCCGTATATAAATATCTAACTTCAACATTTTGGAGCCAAATACCCTCAAATTCGCCTAATTTAACACTCTTGTAGTTGCTGCAAGCTGAGTAATCTGTTCGATATACTCCGGCGATAAAAATATCTTACTAGCAGTCTGTCCCGGTTTCGCACGTATATTTCACGAGAAATCGCAGAAAAACATTTATTCATAAAAATATAAAAAATATGAATATTAATTTCTACCTTGTAAAAGACAACAAATAACATCGAAATCCTTCTTATAAATATAAGGATATACTCGTATATATATATATATATACATATTTACAAGAAGGATTTCGATGTTATATTCATATTGTAGTTACATTATTGAAGTTTTTAAAATGATTAAACGTTTTATAAAATATTATATAGCCTATATTTTTCACTGATAATATAGGATTGTAATGGTAAAAGAAATTCAAATATTGATGTCTTAAGTTTACGCGAATGATACGCAACAAAATTGTTTTTAGGGATTTTATCGCAGTTTATTTAATTATTAAACTAGCCCAACGTTTCAGAAGCTTTACATCATGGTCACGGGCGGATGGAGTCCACCACGGGAAGAATTTTTCAGGTTCAGTACATTCGGAGTCAATTCAATGCAAACAAAGAAACATATAAACAAACAATCAAATGTTTTCTGTTTATAATATTAGTATAGAGTATAGGAGGTATATGGTATCATGGAGGTATTTCTGAATATCTTCAAAACAATCGTATTTTTTTAAATTGGGCGGATTTTGACAAATGATGTGTCGTTAAACTCACCTTTATGACACGAGTGACAACGTTTTTTAGTATAACGTGACACATGAAGTTGCCCCATTAGTGCACGTGACGTCGTGCACTAATGGTCGTTTAACTCCCGCGTGTAGTACACTATTTCTTAGCACGAGTGCAATATGTTATAACAAGTAACTGAAGATGTTTATATACAATCGTCATTTTCATCGTTATCATATATTATAGTTCTGTACGACTGGAGATAAAACGAGTACTCGTTCAGATCAGCTAATATAATAACGTTGGCCTAGCCGAAATTCGGCCACATCGACGACTACACACTATATAGACGAGGTAACTGCGCAGGACACATTAAAGTGCACAAATGTGTGCGCTGGCACAAGTGTACAGTTCCTTCATTCTCCTATTCCCATGAGACGGCAATCTGACACGGCCGGAGACAAATCCGGCGCAGGACCGACGGCTTAACGTGCTGTCCGAGGCACGGAGGTGTAACACCGCCTTCCTGACTTCGGATTGTTGTTAGAAATTGGAAAATACCAATAACTCATCTGACCCAGGACTCGAACCCATCACGACTGTAGCTGAACATTCTTCCCACTGGAACACGAGGCAGACAATAGCTAGCCGTCACCGACAGTGTCGCAGTAGGAAAGCCGATGGCACCTCTTGTTCATCTGTCGGCGAGAAGAGATGAAAATACTGTAGCATTTCGTCCGGTTTGTAAGTTTTTTTGTGATACGTCATAAAGGGGGTTTACACATCGGACAAACTGCTGGTTGTGCTGAAGTTTAGGGCTTCAAGTGTTTAAACATGTGCTCGTTTGCTAATTAATACAAATAAGTTGCACTTCTTCAAAATTTACATCATTCTTATTTACCTAATCCTAAGATTAAGTGTAGAAGGAAGTCTGCTTCACTTTTTGTTTCTATTCAGAAAATGTGCAGAGTTAAACATAATGTTTATGTGTAATTAGACAATAACTCATGTACTTACAATATGTCCGAATTTGTAAACGGGCGCCATAATCTCGTTGAAGAATTTTCCAGTGATTTTAATTATAATTATACGATGATATTCAGAAGTGAGCCTCGGTGTCGATATCACGGAACTGGGATAGACAAAATGTTGATTAAACTCTATGATATTATTTACGAACTGTATTCGATTAGTCACTTATTTTTGTATTTAGCCAGATTTTATTATCATATTTTTTTACAAATCCCAATTCATTAATCAGATTTTATAAATAGTGCACACCGGTAGCAAATTTTTATATTCAGTAAAATGTTTATTTGTTAATCAGTGTGCTTTTCTCAAGACACAGCAGGTAATGGTAAGTGTTGTTGTTTTATGAAAATACATAATAATTTATATAAATATAAAAAGTTACTACATATTGTACTCCCTACGCACATGATAAATAATTACGATAACTGGGTCTGACTGGGTTTTTTTTGTAGTATATTAGGGCAAACGAGAAATCGGTGTTTTTTGACGACTCCAATAGACAACTTCAACATTATTTACTGCAAATATTCACTAATACTATTTAACTCGGTGTTAGTAATATGAATGACCAGCGCTGCGTGCAGTATTACGTATTGCAATTTCTAAGTATAATTAGGTAAAATTTTAAGTATATATGTACTTTTTTCTATATTTGGAATCAAAAGCAGTAACTGATTAGCATCTTTCATTATGTACAATTTTTTAATCAGAAAATAATCATATTTTTATAATTCACCACGTAACATATTAATAATCTCCGTCACTCACAAGTGGTCCTTGAACATTTCATAATATTCTTTAGGGTCACGTGGCTCGAAGTCCTGGGGTCTCACCGTCCTAGCTACACAAATATTCTCAATGACTCTCTTTGCACGCTCCACTGATCCTTTTGCCATGACTATTGACATTTCTAAGTAATGAAGAGCTGCAAAGAAGGTGTTGATTAAAGGCTCATTACAATAAAACTACTTTTATGGATTTTATCGCGGCTATTTACTTAACTAGCCCGACTTCTTAGAGGCTTTACAGCAACCATGGTCCCGGGTAGTTATTGCAAGCAATCAGACTTTATGTTTCTCAATTTAGAGTATAATAACATGAAAAGCAAAGATTGTATGTAACTTACGAAATTGATTGTTAGTAAAATGTGGCTGCTGCTTCACCCACTCATCCAGTATCCTGACGGCCTCCTTCATCTCCCCGGGCTTCTCCATGTTTATATCCTTGCGGACCATTTGTAGTGTGTCCGGACTGACTCTAAAGTATGGTGTCTCAGGTATAAAATCCATAACAATCCCCAAGGCGGCTGCTTCACAAGGATGAAGATGTCAAATGGCGGTGTACAAAGTTGAGCGCCGTGATTAGTTGTAATTATATTTAATTGCATCTTAACAGCGCTACGGTTGAGTATCGTAATGGTATTTTATCACGCGTCAATACAACTTGTTTTTTTCGTCTCAATAATCAGGCCTCGTGACATGCATAATTATATTATATCGCCCATAAATATAGGTCTATTGTAAAAAAAAAACAACTTTGTATTGTCAGAAAGAAATAACTCGGAAACAACGCGAAACACTCTGTACAAGATAAACCGCGATAAAATTCGTAAGAGTATTTTTACTGTAATTAGTTACAACAAAATGGTGGAATCCTTGTGTTCGGTGGAACGATAACGTAGGACATGTTGCTAGTGTGTGGCGGCCACGCTGAGTAAAGATCGATTTCACTCTGTGTGCGGTTTACTGTGCCTGTTATTATACACTTGTGTATATGGATAGCGAAACGAAAGTAATAGCTTAATAGATTATGGCCGATAGGGGGACAGCTTAAGATTAGCTAAAGTAACTATTATCTTGGCCGAGGGGACCAAGTCTCCTCACCTGCACCCCCTTTCTAACGATGGGGCAGCTCACGCTCGGCAGCCAAAGTTGGGCTTTTGTTATCGTGAGGGCTGGAATAGCTGGTAAAGCTGCCATGACTGGGGGGAACCGTCCCCCCTCCACCACAGGCGAGTGGTATGACTCGCGTGGTCATCATGGTTAGCCAAATCGAAACGGCGGTTTGATTTGAGCTCGTTGGCAAATTGCGTAGAGTACGGAAATTATCTCCTATGACCACACTAAGATCGCCGTTCTGACCATTCGGAGTCGAGCGTAAGTGCAGCTATCTGCCATGATGTGGAGATTGTGGATTGAATTGTATAATCCACGCGCGAATACCTCGGGCGGGGTGTTGTGTAACGGCACCGCGTCTGTGGTGTTGCATCTGTTGGCGTTTTGTGTTGTTGTGTGTAACAGTTGTCGTAATTCGATCGTTCTCGTCGATCCGAACGTGTCAGGGACGACGCGCTATGTAACGTAGTTCGGATTGTAGTCCGCTGCCTGAGCGACGTGAGGATTAGCATGAGCGGTAGCTCGACCGAAGTGTCTTTTTGGGGAGCTCTATGTAAAGGCCCTCAATTCCTGTAGATCTAATGTCTGGATATGCCAGAGATAGCATCTTGCAATTCCAGATGTAATTTGCACGCGTTGCAAAATTGGTATATACGAGGGAGAGCGTGTGCGAATACGCTACAATATGAGATGATGGGTCTAATTCATGTTTTGTATAATGTTACCGTATTGCGACATTTTAGTCTGTGCACTGATTAGTGGGTTAAGCTTGTGCATGACGAATAGTGCTTTCTCTCTCTAGCGCGCTCGATGTGCGGTTTGAAAGTGGAAGCACGGTCTAGTGAAGCGCCCAGTTACTTGACGGGTCGAAGCCTTTGACGATGATGACGTTATCGCAAAAGGATACGGGCTACATGAGTTTGCTGATTTTTCTCATGAAATTGGGTTGTATACCTTCAAGTAATATAGATTGACTCTTTTCAGGATTGACCTCGATTCTTCATCATGCGAACCGCCTACCTAGAAAGGTGACAGCGCCTTTAAGATGTTTTATGTGAGAGGAAATATACGGGCTCGATTATAAAAGGCTGAGTCGTCTGCGAACATCGCCAGCTCTACTCTGTCATGACGTGGCACGTAGCTCGTGTGTAGGTTGGATATGGTTGGCGAGAGGGCGGAGCCCTGGGGGACTCCCGTTCTGAGTGGGCGGCTGGTGGACAGCGTACCTTCTACCCTGTATCGGAAATGTCTCTTGGTCAGATAGGCCTTGATGATTAGGACTAATCTGTGCAGCAGACCTCAACGGAAAAATTACGCCTCTGTGACCCATACCCTTTGAAATGCTTTTGGTGCGTCGAAAAAAAAGACGGCGCGCGCCGCTACATGTCGTTTACAGTTTGTACCATTATTTACAAATTCCGTGAGGCGGTGTACTTATAGTGGGCAACTGTGCTTTTCGCAAGCAGCGAATGCTCATCCATAAAGAGAATTTTCTTCCTCACGGCACCCTTTATGCGCTAGTAGAATTATCTTATAGATCTTGTCTAACAAAGTTATGACGCTTATAGGGCGGCGGTTCGTGAATTCGGTGCGGGGCTTTACCGGTTTGTGTATGC
Source organism: Eumaeus atala (assembly GCA_017140195.1). Taxonomy (NCBI): domain Eukaryota; kingdom Metazoa; phylum Arthropoda; class Insecta; order Lepidoptera; family Lycaenidae; genus Eumaeus; species Eumaeus atala. The sequence continues at coordinate 34,965 of JAFELO010000288.1, read as the reverse complement.
CGATCTCAGTCGCTACTTTCCATGAGTCTGGTTTTGCGCAAACTACAAGTAGGGCGTTGAAGGTGCACACTAGGAGGTTTAAAAGAGCGGGTGGTAGGCTCTTTAGAATATTATTCGTTATGTCTTCTGGACCCGGCCCGTCGAGGTACAAGAGCTTTGATGAGGTCACTGACTTCATTACAGAATATAGTTCATATGGGCCTTTTGATGATACAGAAAGGCAGTGCTCTACTTGTCTATGGAATACTGAGTGAAAAGCAAATATCACGTGAGGAACCTGTCGCCGAATGAGAGTAGAAACCGGTAACGTTGTGAGGATGGCGTGCGGCGAGTCCGAGTCTTTTCGAATTATAATATTATGTTTTAGTTCGTTATAAATACGTCAAGAAAATACGCGAGAGAATACGATAAACGACCGAGACGCCTTTGAGCAAAACGAAAAATCGCGTTGGTCTCGATTTTTCGCTGTGCGCGGGCGGTTATTCGTTGAACCTCGTGTCTCGGCCGAGGCATATCTGTGATCTACACACACCACGCTGCTTCGCGCGGCAATCATATCACGAGGCTGCTCGCTCTTTGGTTTCAGAAGTCTACTGAAACCATCGTCCCTTCTTCTTCCCTAATGCACACCCACAATTCTAGATCAGAAGCTGCCTAAATTAAACAAATTTAGAATTTTAACATTATTTTTGAGGGGCTTAATACACTTGTCGTCCATTGGTTCACCACTCAAAACGGTCCGTTTAACAGGTTACAATGGTACCATATATTTAACAGGTTACAATGGTACCATATATTTAACAGGTTACAATGGTACCATATATTTAACAGGTTACAATGGTACCATATATTTAACAGGTTACAATAGTACCATATATTTAACAGGTTACAATGGTACCATATATTTAACAGGTTACAATGGTACCATATATTTAACAGGTTACAATGGTACCATATATTTTTCTTGTAAGAATATTGCCAGTGATCAACAGAGTGGAACTATTTTAGGCTTGTAATAGCAAATTTTGACTCCTAAGCTATTTGAAGTTTGTTTTTACCAACCTCTATATTATCTTGTAACCCAACCTCTAAAAGGAAGTAACTCTGTAAATTTTAGAGCCAAGTTCAATAAGTACAAAAATATATGTCTCATATTTTTGTACTTATTGAACTTGGCAATAACATTAAAATTGAGATCTTTATTATAGGTTGTAAGTTTTCTGTCGAACGTCCAGAATATTTGCTAGAAGATCATATTTATCACACTTAAGTTTAAACTTTGTTAATTTATACCAACGAAACAGTTAATGGAGATTTGACGTAGATTTCTAGATATTACTCTAAAGATACTCTCCGGAAAACAGCTGATTGGATGCTTAAAATACAGTCAATACTGTGTCAATAAAGTACTACTAGAAAACTAGACAAGTCAAATATTCAGCTGAAATTCGATGTTTTTATAACTCACATTTCGGGATGCACTACACAGATCATGGCACCATTCTATTCTATTGAACTTGGCTCTCGAGTTTCTTGACTTTTAAATTGTTCTCTTTGTATATGCTTATAACACTATCGCTTACTAACTCTCACTAGAAATAATTAATGAATTATAGAATGAGAGCTTGAAGCGGAATTGAGCCCATATGGGAGGTACTGTCACTGACACGATACTGCCTCCAAGTGACAGCAGTTTGTGAGAAATAGAGTGAAAGACATATGTATTACATATGCCTTTGTCAATGGGCGTCAGTTGCCATTAAACGGCTGTGACTAGTTTCTTTGTCCCATTGGATTAATAAAACTTGTGAAGTGATTAATGGAATCCAGTAGCGAAATGGTCTTTTTACAATATTCTTTGCACTTGGCTCGAACACCTAGAGCGTGTCTAGATTTGTAATGGTGACCGGCGGAGTCAAGCTTCACCGACTATGTTTAAGTACATAAAATAATTACTTATCTCGGTACTTGAGGTCATCTAAGCTTTATTTTATTTTAAATAAGTACATACATATTATGTTATAATATGGCGATGAAATAGGTATATATTCTTTAACTATTTGTCACGGTTTTAACGTGCTCGCTGTATGCTGTTTTTTTCCCCAGAAAGATCCATAATGGACACCCACACGCGTCGGGAGTTACGGGCGGGTAGCGTCCGACTCGCACGGACTAAAAAATCGAGGTGTTCCGGCGTGCCGTACGGTGGCAGAAGTACGGGGAGCTTGATGGCATTCTTCCGCGAACGGGAGCTTGAGCAAGCCCTTCTCATTGTAGCACACTTTGTTTCCAGCCTAAGCATAGGCAGACGACTCCCCTCAGGACATGTTCATGCCAGAGATGGATCTCCCGCATCCATCACTGGTCGTCCTACTTGGCGGCGTCGATCAGCGACCGCCCGCCCTCGTCTGTTTCTGGAGGGCACAGATGACCTTCCCATACCTCTTACTCTCTATCACACTCGCCCTGCCTCACGTCTACGAGTGATTATCGTTTCGCAGTAACGGGACATTGCTCTCTAGGAATTGTCGCTTTCCACCATAGACTTTACGACGGCGTGCGGCGATAAATCTGACCCAATTTCCGCGCATAGCTGCATCCTTTACCTCAACCAGGCCGTGCAATATGCAAGCGTATGCTCCGCTATATTCTCCGCTACACCACGATGGTGACAGGTTGGAGTTGACTCTGCACCAGCTATCTTGCTTCTCGTACTTTCCGAAGCGGCCATGCCCCGTTAAACGTGACAAAGGCAGAAAGTGAGTACACCGTGAATCACCGAATAATCAGAGCACTGATTTGTTCCAATAGCCGAACAAATTTAGCAACACTCCGGGGTGTTGCTAAATTTTTTTTAAATTTGGAGATAAGTATACTCCAACTATCATCACCGGGCCGGCAAAGGCAGACACGTAGGCACTACCCCACTCAACTCTCTCGAGTTTTGACGTCTCCAGAGTTGCAATCGCCACTAAGCCCTCATAGTCCCCACCATATTGGCTTGTTTGCTGTTCTTGGGATTAGCAACCATACAAGCCTTCCCACCCGTCTTATGGACTGCAGTGCTACCGGCCGCCGCACAAACAACACAGTGAGGAGATTCTACTGTGCACTCTCGAGCTTTGTGACCTTCTTTGCCACAGCGTAAACATATACGGCTACTGTCTACAGTCGAGTTGCTCTTCGCCACGGCATGCCCCAACATCGGAAGCATCGGAGTGGAAGAGCATCGAGAAGTCGTACTTGAGCTGACACCCATCCCACGAGCAGTCTTTTAGCTTTCATCACCTTTTTGGCAGCCTCAACTGGACACCTAACTATGACCGAATTAATTTCACTTCAGCCGGTGGAGATTTCGCCTACTTTTATCTGATCGACGGTACACGCCCCTGTTCCTGCGACAGCCGCAGATACGTCATTTTTGGAAACGGAGTCATCAAGTTCATGAGTCGTCATGAACTCGCTGTCTAATGTCTCTTAACACACCGGCATATGAGGTGCTATTTTCTGTGGCTACAATTGTCGCGTAATTCTTTTGTTGTGACTTCTGATTGGCTGCAGAAGTCACTGCAGCTCCCATTTCTCAACCTTTTTTCTTTTTTTTTTGTGTGACACAGTTGTCCAGCCGCTTTCCTGTCCTACTTCATCATTTTTATGAAGTTCAGACCTTGCGAGCGTATTTATTTGACTGCTAGCTCTGTTAGCCTCCACTGCGATGCTTCTAGGTCAATCTACGGTAATCCTACTCTTCCCGATGCCTATGTTACCTGATTCTTATACCGTAGCAGTGTGCGAAGATCGGACGGATTCTAGGCCTGCGTGCGTCCATACGGGCACTTGACTGCGCTACGGCTTCTCGAACAAGCCGTTGTAGGAGGTCTTCTGAATTAGCCCCAGAAGTTAACACACCAACAGAAGTAGCCGGCCTTTGAGATTGTAGCTCAGCGAACTGCTTCCGTAAGGCAGCTGGGTCTTTTCGAAGCTCCACCAACTCCTTCTGCATCCTGAAATTGCTCGCCTGTAGCTTTTCTGTTTCCTCTGAGACTGTCCTCTTCAGTAATACAGCAGTGGCTCTCTGTATCGCCCCGGTGGCTGAATTTACTGCCCTTATACAATTGTCGCCAAGGTGGTTTGATTTCTTGGCGACCCCTGAAATGGCAGCCAAACTCTCAGCAATTTCAGCATTTTCAGGATTTCTCAGGGATTCGAGGGATTCTAGCTGGTGGTATCCTCTTGACATTGGTCCGCATCTCTCGATCTTCCTCCAGATCGAGTTCAGTGTAATTAGCAGCGATTGTATTCCTCTTGGCCTTAGCGAGGCCAGCTGTCCTCCAGTGGCCTCCCTCCACCACGCTTAGCTCTAGTAGATTTTTTTTCGTCTGACGACGGTCGTTCGTGCTCCGGCGTTTTAGTCAAGGACGTAGGGAACTTATGTCTCGCGGCTGACTAATTGCGAGAATCGCAGAGCCCGAACCGCTAGTGTCCACTTGATATAATTCAATCAATTCCAAGTCATTTGGCAAATCGTTTCTTCCATCGTTCTTAGCGTGTTCGTATTTACGAAAGGGAGCCATTGGCATCCCTATGGGACGGAAAGTGTCCCCCCCCCCACAGATACGATACGAGGGTCCATCGACCCAGTAGGGTCGAGGGATTCTCCTGCACAGCTGGTACCCCCCTGGGGATTTGTTTTCTTTGCCGTCTTTTCCATGGTAGTTTCAATTACCCTAACCTAACTAAAATTATGTACGTGTGTGTATCTACATGTGCGTGCATGTCTCGCTATGTAGTATGTGTAAGTGCGAGAATGTATTTATGCATGTGTGTAGTGTAATGAATAGTGCTATAGATGCAGAATTCCGCTCTACACAGTAACAGTGTCTCGGAGGCTACCGAATCCGTCGCACCATGGCTAAAAGAGCCGTGTTGAGACTCGTAATCTGCTCTAGAAAAGAGTTGATCCAGTCTTCTGGTCTCCTGGAGTCCTGCTTCGTTAGACCACTCACCGCAGGCCTGGTCAGTAGGGTTGGACTCATCCGGTATAGCGCTACGGATCATTGTGGTACGCAAACCCCCCACCACGACAAGGTAAGGACAATATGGGGGGGGGGGGCGCTGTATGCTGGTAACTTTTTATTTTTTTGCAGAGATTTCATTACCAAATGTGCATCATTCATCATCATATCAGCCCTTATCGGTCCCCTGCTGGACATAGGCCTCTTTCAATGAAGGCCAAGACGGCCGATCTCCTGTTACTCGCCTCCATCGCGGACCGGCTACTGCAAGAAGATCGTCTTCCCGTCTGGTCGACCAACACTTCCTTTTCTTAAACGCGGCCTCAACTCCAGAACACTAGTGACCCATCTGCCATCAGATCTTCTGAGTGAGTGACCAGCCCATTGCCACTTCAGTGGGTTTATTCCTCGCGTGATATCGGAAAATTTAATGCTCTGTATTATAACTTCGTTACAAATTCCGTCGGACAAACGTAGCACTGCTGAGTTACCGCAGACTAGCGGACCAGTCCTAAATTAAGAGTCGCGTTTCGTGTCGTTTGTAAGTAGCCGGTGGCCCATTGGACGAGGGGGGGGGGGTAAAAAGGTGGGCAACGCATCGACTTAATTATGCTCCCTCCCAGCTATGTTCCTCGCCATGAGCCACGAGCCGCGCGTGAGCTCCCCCAGACATCAGAGTCGGAGGAGGAGGAACCTCTGGCCATGACGACAGTAGTTAAGTTAGCTGTTACGAAGACTTGTATCAGGATGCATCACTCCCATCTGCGGGAGGCAAGAAGGTTGGTCGCCCTTTCAACTCTAACTTCATAAATAAACACTCATAGTAACCCGATGAATCTGTACTGGGCTTCTATACGATTCCACAGCACAAGTTCAGATCAGAAAGAAAAGGACGGAAAAGTGTCAGGGCCATGCCCGTTTCAACATAATATGCAATCTTTCGTTTTCAGAGTGTGGATTATTTAAAAGTTTAAGATTCTAATAGCAGAGTTATCACGATTTAAGATGTTACGAAAACTGATATGCAACATTTAATAACAAGTGTCAACTCTTTCTAAACAGCTAATTGTATACTCAGATGCTTGTTAAGTTATGGAATTTGTCTTTTCTAATATTATAAAAAGGAAACATGTGATTGTTTGTTTGCATTGAATAGACTCCGTAACTACTGAATCGATTTGTAAAATTCTATTACCATTAAAATTCTACATTATCGCTGGTGAACATAAGCTGTATAACATTTTCTAAAATGTGATAAATCGTTATGAAAACTTCGATTATGCCATTAAATATGTGAAGAAAATATCAGAGAAAACCCTTATGTAGCTGCAGAAAATACGTGCAACAAGCTGCCCCGACAGACAGTGTTCTGTGAATTTGTAGTCACGGTAACGTGTAGTGTTTACGCGTAATGTTTCCGTGTAGAATTTACGTGTAGTGTCTACGTGTAGTGTTTACGTGTAGTGTTTACGTGTAGTGTATACGTGTAGTGTTTATGTGTAGTATTTAAGAGTAGTGTTTACGTGTGGTGCTTACGTGTAGTATTTACGGGAACAAAATTAAAATGTATAAAATTAAAATGTATAATACATCTTCAGTGCCGCGTTTCATACGGTTTGTGAGTAGTCGGTGGCGTAAAGGTGGGTGGGGAAAGGAGAGCAGCGCATTGGGATAGTAATTATGTGGATCTTCATGGGCATTGGTATTCGTAAGAAGGCTTCGATTGCCAGTTTGCCCCCTATTCTATAAAAAAACATGCCTTTAAGATACCCCAAGATCGTGTCGGCATATTCTGATGCAACGCATTAGTTTCACAACTTGAAAAGCACACGCAGCAACGAAGGGTTCCGTAGCAGTAAACGAAAAATTTCCATATCTCTAAAACTACCAAATCTACTTTGTTCAAACCAGGATTTTGAATTCTATAATCTCAATTTTTCAGATTCCGACCGTCTTTAAAGGAGTCATACTTCAATAAACGCGAAAGTTTCACTGGTGTCCCACAAGTACCCGTTTAATGATTGCGATATGAAATAGTGCATCTAGATTACAATTTCAGATTCCTATTTGTATTGTGTTTCAGCTATTGAAAATTACTAGACAGCTTTACAATTTGCATGTATGTTTTTGAAGTTCTACTTCTTTTGGCGCGTCAGGGAAAAATGATGATAGTCAATTTTCAATATGCACGATGAACCAACACCCTGTAGCCTGTAGCTAGTGTAGTTAACATTTTAGTTTTTTTTTTACGCCAAGGAAGTATAACTTCTGATGCTTGTACATAAACACACAAATACTCCGTAGGTGGCGCTATCATCACCAAGTGAGGATCTGATGGGATCTTGGATAAATCCAGGGCATCACTCAAATTTTAAATGGACATATATACCTTTCTTAAGCTTTTTGGTCTATGTTCTATTTGTTGCATATTCGCATAGAATTCCTAGCCAGTCAAGATGACTACCATTGCCTATCGACACATTTGAACAGTTATTTGTATTCATCGGTACACTCAACAGTTGATTAATTATATAACTAACAACAACTACACATCTTCATGCCAGCTCCCTAATGGGGCATGCAGAGAGGACGGAGTACCATACATAAATATAAAACTAATGTTAATGTACAACAAAACTGCTTTTACGGATTCTACCGCTTTACTGCGTATTCTATCGCTGTACTGCTTATTCAATTATTTAACTCGTACTGACCGTGACCATGTTTGCTGTAAAGTTTCTGAAACGTCGGGCCAGTTAAATAATTAAATGAACCGCGAAAAAATCCGTAGAAGTAGTTTTTTTGTAATGATTAACATTCGTGCAAATTTAAAACATTAACATATGTAGTGCAATTGCAGTATAGTGCTAAAGTGCTAAAATTACACAACGCCGAAAAGTCAAACCTAGAAAAGTAGAACCATAGACTTGTTAAGTGAATACGTAAATACTCTAAACCTGTTGTCATTGAATTTATATAAAGATTTAATAACATTTTAAGTCACAACATCCTTTAAGTTCATCATTGCTAATCTACGCGCTCGCCTTATACAGGTACGTTTTTGTTTAATTTTATTTCCAAAAATTATATTCCTTCTTCTTGTAACATGCTTAGAACACTTACAGTGAGAGATATAAGATGTAACGTTACACTGTCTGCATATTAAGAATCTCATGTCACGATGTTCGCTACTGACACATGACTGAACTAATTTTAATTAAATTTTGGGATATGTGTGTAATGTAGTCCAACATAAGATTTATTTCCTTTGATGACGCGTTATTATACTGTCCGGAGAAGGCGAGGCCTAATCAACGTGTTGACTTCTTTTTTTTTTATGGAATTGGGGGGGGGG
>JAFELO010000288.1:0-19986 GCA_017140195.1 Eumaeus atala | reverse complement strand
GTGTGTGGGACTCGCGGTACCTAATAGTGCCGAATACCCACATAAACCACCGCGAGTGCCATCAGTGGTGCCGCCCTTGGTGAGGTGCCCCGGAACAACAATCATCTATCCCCTAGGAGGCTAGTCAGCCTCCTAAGTGACCAACTCCACCTCCACAGATGGGGTTGGCCAACACTACAGCATAACCCCACCGACCTTGGGACTGTGCAATGGGTTGAAATGAGGTTCCAATCCTCGCCCCTTGCTCCGGGCGCAAATGCGCCACCTCCTGTTGCTCTTAGGTCCCTTCTTAGAGGGGTACCGAGAGCGATTCCTCTTCCTGATCTTTAAGCCCCCTTCATTAAAAGAGGAGTGCAAAGAGCACCTCTGTTGAATTGACTTCACCTGGGTTCACCCCAGGCTACTAAGTCCCACCGCCACGACAAGGCGTTCCATACGTGTAACTGAAAAGTGTTCCTCGATGGAGCACAGTCGTGTGGGCTATGATTTAATAGGTCTGTTTAAACGAGAGGAGGCTTTAAAAAAACGATAACGCTAATACTTTGTGAAATATTTGCTTGTAAGTTGATAAAAATTATGCCCGCTAACACCCACACCGTAATGCAGATGCGTTGCTCTGCTTCTAGTTACTGGACTATACCACCTGCTGCACCAGTTGCCACAACACTGAAAACTACCTAGGCAAAGCCTTGCTCCAATTATCATCTAAATAATTGTACAACTTTTTTGGGTTCCACCATAGACTTTCAATTGTTAATAATTTTGACATTTTGACCGGTTGACAACGCCGCAAAATTATCAATATCTCTGTTTAGAAATTGCATCTTTTAATATCGTTATTTAATTTTGAACCATTATTTATTATTATAGTTTTAGTTATCTGTGATAACATTTTTGTAACTTTTTAAGTTTAATTTCATAGTCCCTCAAACGAAAAGAAGAAAAAATGTCACCTATATTTTAGAACGCAAGAGTGTCCTTTTTTAAGTTATAATCATATGACTAGAGACTAGTCGCCTATCGAACCCTCAGTTATGTATATACTTAATTTGAAAGTTTTTTCTATTCAGAATCTGTAGGACCGAAGTTCGTAATTCATCAGATATTTATGTTCGCTATAGGCTAGGCATTACTAATTGGAACCGGTGAAACGGGCCCTAAATATAACATATAAAATGTGCCGTACATCATTTTGAAAAGTAGACTGAACGGATTTGCAATGCTAAAACCACAACAAGGAAACTGGTTTTCGAATAGAAAATGGCATAGAAATTTGTCTATCCGTTTGAAAGTTACAATGCCACAGACAGATGTACTCTAAACCTGAAGACACAAAAGTCTTTCTTAGTCATTCGAACTGTTAAGGCTGGACAAGCGCCGCGAATCAGTAGTAGGTCCCTCCGGAAAGAAAAAAAAACGGACAGATGTATACAGACACAGACATCCAACGTCAAGTTGCTCTTATTATTACACTGCTCCTTTCGCATTTGGTTTTTTTTAGGTGGCTGAAATGTTGGAGACTACCTATTAAATAATCCATATATTTATGTAATATTCTAGCAATTTTTTTTCCAACTCTTTCTTTCTTCTTATTTGAATAAACTTACATATTATCCTTGGAAGGAAGCGGTGTTCTTTACTGAGGATTGGTGCTTTATTAAATATAATGTAACGGAGGGGACCAACTTCATTATGTTCGCAGAGTGCTGGTGTAATGATATCAGCTATGTTCTTCTACATGAACTTTAATTGCTTGTTAAATAACTACATAAAGCGCGATAAAATCGGTTAAAGTAGTTTTATTATAATAATATGCACATAATTATATATAATCTGGTCGCTATTTGTACATGGAATATATATTTTAAATATAACTTTTTGGCTGAATTGCAACAGGGAGTATAAATACAAAACAAAGATTTCGATTTTAGCCTATTTGTAAATATGTTTCTAATAAATATTTTAGTAATAGGTGCCATGTTGTATTTCACCCTGCTGGCACGGCCGGGCAGGTTCCTCTCATATCATACGTTAAGTGACTGCTTCGTTGACGCTTTATGGGATGTTACCACTATACCCTTAATGGTATCTTTGCCTCCATAAACCTGTGCCCACTTCCAACTACAAAAACATAATATCAGTTCTTTCTCTTTTGGGCAAATACTTTATGCTTTAACACAATGCAACTAGACGGAATGTCTGTTCGTCCCCCCTGAACATGTCAATTACATAGTTGTCTTGGGATGACAGCTATGACGGCCGATGCCTGTGTTAGACAGACACAACATCTAGTGCGGTGCCAAGGGCCATAAGATGAAAACGCCGTGTGTATACACAGGGGTGTGTGTTATAGCCAGGGAAGATCACACCGCTCTCCCTAGACATAACAATGAAGCTATTAAATCGGCATAATATCGTCGAAAATGTTTTTTCCATATTTATTTCTAGTTTACTTACGTCATTATTTACGTACATTATCATATCATTTGCAATGTTAACATTCTGAACAACTAATATAAAAAACATATTTTAATAACTAGTTTGTAAGACGTTACAAATCTGTCTGTGTATGTTAAACATACTTATCTTTTAATTTAGACGCTTTAGTAGCGGTCGTGTTTGTAACATGGATCATATACCTGAGACGTCATACCTGCAAATGCCTCCGGGCATATTGCAAGCAGTGCGCAAAGATATAAACATGGAGCAGCCCGGCGAGATGAAGGAGGCCGTCAGGATACTGGACGAGTGGGTGAAGCAGCAGCCAGACTTTTTAGAGAAGAACATTCGTAAGTATTGCGTAGGTGACGTATTTGTTATGCCGTACTCGATGACATAGTCATGTGAAGTGTATTAATGACTTATGAACTAGATTTTTTTTATTGTATCGGGGGCCAAACGAGATATCGGAGCGTTTTTACGACTACCGACGCTCATGCATATCGACAGAATTGACGCGTTATATTCCTTCTCCCTCGCCTGCCTCCCATGGACCACCGGCTATTCACAAAGCGAAATACGACACCGCAGATGGCACTTTATGCTATCACGTGCCTGTCCAATTCCGCTGCTACGCAGCATGGTACTCAATGGAACTTACTAATATGTTCTTTATTGTGTGAATACATGTTTATATGTTTATTGTTGTCCATTTATAGTCAATGTCTGTTGGTAAATGTGTTAATTGTGTCTAATGTTGACCAGCAACGGGTCGGGTCCTCACCATGGTTCAAGCCTTGTCGTGGCGATGGGGCTCAGTAGCCTGGGCTGAAACCTAGCGAAGCTAATTGAATCGAAGGGGCTGCTCTTATAAGAAGAGGGTACAACAGGGCAAGAGGTGGAGGCGCTTTTGCGCGCCAGGGCGCGGGAGAGGACGGCAACCTCACCATTCACTTTCCCAAAGTTGGTGAGGTTGTCCTGTGGTACGGGTCATTACTTCTGCGGAGGAGGTGTCGGTCTCTTAGGGGACTGACGTGCCATCGAGGTGTCCTGATGATTTATTGTTCTGGGACACCTCACATGCGGCGGTATTCGTGCGTATTCGACACCGCACTGTCTCGCGAGCCCCGCACACCTCCGGGACCCACCCAGGACTATTGAAGGCACGTAAATGCGTTTCTCCGCGTCAAAGAAAAAGGACGGGTTGGGTGCCCATCACACGGCATAGTTGCAATACCGGCGGAGGTCGGTGGATCGGAGGACTCTCCTGTGACTAGAGTTAGTCTAGTTCCTGTAATAGGGGCGGGCCTGTCGCTATGGTGGCCATGTTGCCAAAGATCCGGGGTCACTTCTACCTACTAAGGTAACTGGGACCTTCCGTGTTTTTAGTAGGGTAAGGTTCTCCTACGGTTTACAGAGTCTACAGACTAGTTTGCATTTTACTCAAGGTATGGCAGTTTCGCATTAAAAAATATCATTAAGAGAGCTGAATCTGTAAACATTATGGTGTACTACAGTTGCCTTAGCTCTATATCAGCACTATTATTTATTAGAATACCTATGTATTTGCATACTAACATTCTAGATTATACATTTTCAGCGCCACATTATTTAGAAATGACGATAGTGTCATCAAACGATCGTGGAACGAGCAAAGAGGATTATTTTGAATATGTTCACCGAACGAACTTTGAGACCTCAAGAATTCGAGCCGCGTGACGTTAGAGATTATCGCGAGATCTTTAAGGAACACTGGTAAGTTCTAATCAAATAAATATCTCTAGAATTCTTAATAAAACTTCCACGCACGCACGCATCATTTACTCACACACTCACAACAATCGCTCACACTGACACTCGCCCGCAAACACACTCGCTCTGCCTGGACGGCTATTACTGAATGTACCCGGTGCCTGTTTTCGGACCTGAGCTAACGCTGAACTTATCCTGTGTGGGGCCTGAACTTATGAAGTGAAGACGACGAGACAAGCTATTATTGCATCTCGCTAGTTTCTCTCACTATCTAATGACATTTTTTGTTCCAGTTTTATAATCTCAATGCCAACACTGACATCGGAACATTATCGTATAGTCATTGTTAAATTAAGTGGGAAAGTCAATAACGATGTCTTGGATTCCGTTCATAAGTTTGCGTATAGTGTAAGTAATGTTGTTAATTCGATTTGTGTCTTCACGATAAAAAATAAAATAAAACACACACCACGCAATATATTAATATATTCCCAAAATAATTAATGATATAACATTAATTTAAGATTTTTATTATAGACATACAGTATACTCGTAAGAAACCCCAGTAACAAATTTCAAGTTTCTAGGTGCAGTAGTTTCGGCTGTGTGTAAAACTCCTTCATGTTTTTTTATATAAGTATATCGATATGTTTTACCATATTTATTTCAGAGCTTGGATTACATGAAGGCGCATGACTACTGTAGCGGAAACGTACTCGTATTGGACTTGTCAGAATGTAATATGCAGCATTATGTGACACACATCAACTTATTTGAATGCAAAAATTGTATAATTACTTTATTGGTAAGCGAACTTAGGGTCCGCTCGGCTCTGGTTGTGGCAGTGGCTTGTATCGATAGGCGTGCTTGTGTGAGTGTGCCATATACGTACGTACGGAGCGCTCGCGTTACCCAACACAGCCAAACGGCCCGCTTGAAATAGACATTTCTTTATCCAATTTTGCTTTTCAAGTTTAGTGTCAATTATTCGTGATAATAAGTGTAAAGGAAAGTAATAGCGTGTAATAACCCTTTCAAGCTGTTTTTAAAAATGTCTATTCAAAATTGTCAATAACTCTTAAGGCTAACAAAGTTTAGGTTGGCATATAAATAAATGCTGTTTTTTTCCCTTAAGTCAAAGAAACTGCAGCAGCGAACAAAGTACTTTTAAACAGGTACCCTTTTGAACTGGTTTAAAATGGTACAAATGGAAACATTTTAAGTGACACAGGAATAATTCTGTAACTAGGTGAATGTTTTTGAAACCCTGTTTTAAGGTATCGTCTTTCATCAAGCTTTCATCTCTGAATCCTATTGGACGTTGCGGTAGATCACACAAATGAAGAACTGTGAAGTTAGCGCATGTAACACTGGTTACCAGGGTGAAGCACTGTGAAGTTTGTGCATGTAACACTGGTTACCAGGGTGAAGCATTTTATCTTCTCTTTGTCCTAGATTCTCAAAGTTCCTACCATTTATACTTGTCACGTCCTTTCGAAAATTTATTTATCATTGTTTATTTATTTATTTAGTGAAACATAAAATAAAAATCATTTACAATAAATACAGTTACGGTGTACCAATACCACCGCCAAGGAGTTTATCCGCACACCGACAGAATCTATTTTCAATTCTTATGTAATTTACTCTATCAGAATTTATGTTAGCTTCGTGTATATTTTAGCTTTACTGGTCTCTTGAAAGAGGTTCATTATTCCTCTTAAGCAAATTGAACATCTAATTCTCCCGACAACCGGGTCGGGTGAAACAAACCTCCTAATCAAAAAAAGTCAAACAAGCTTTTAGTAAACGGTTTTTGACGTACTAAGCCCGCAAATAAGCTTCAATGAAATCTAGTTAATCCATACATATTATAAAAAAAAGTCCCCAAAACTTGTCTGCCTGTACGTGATCAAATTTATTAAAATACACTGAACCTCAGGCTTTTCATCAATAGATAGAACGATAGCTGAGTCCCCGATAATTTGAACAGGATTTATTTGAATTTCGGACCAGGTATATAAAACAAAGTTCTCAAAGCTGTATGTAATAAGTTTTCTCATAATCCATAAACCGATGGGGATTGAGAAAAGGAGGCAATGCAACGGCACAGTAATTATGTGGCTGTTCAAGACCGTCAGTAATCACATAGTGGGTCGTATTGTATGTCCCACTATACTATAAAAAGTCTATTGCCACGTGTACATAATCCGAAAAGTGATTAATAAATATGTGGAATTTGTCAGTGATAAAACAAAATAACCCAGAAACTTTTCAGGGTGCTTACGGATTGAGATTAAAACGATGTCACGTGATCACTACATCAAAGGTAATTCAGGTGTTTATGAAATTGTTTGCACCAATTCTTGGAAACAAAATTATGGATCGTATTGTGGTGAACGGAAGCGTCGAGGAGCTAGCAGAATGTTACAACGAGGATGCATTACCCAAGGACTATGGAGGCAATGACAAAACAATAGCAGAATTACAAGGTATGCGATAATTGATTATCATTATAACTCAAGCAAGCCATTTCAACTAAAATAAATTTTATAGATCATATCTTATATATACTTTTTAATTATAATTTCAATTTTGGCAGCTGCCTTTCTAAATCAAAGTACAGAGAATAATTCAAAAAACGTCACATTGGATCAAAACTTAAATTGACTTCTCAAGGTAATTTCCAAACAAGAATCCTTTTCCCAAAATAATCGACTACACAGACACAGACACCGAAATTTTGCCGCAGCACTGGCGTAAGCAAAAGTCTAGCTGTAAATGTTTGTCTTTAAATGTCAAAATTCTTGGGTTAATAGACCAAGGACATTTCGTACCAGCAAACTGATATTCAGGTGCAAATCTTTGGTTAAGATTCGTTGAATGCCCTATGACTTGATATGTGATATCTGATTGTCAATCATCTGTCTGAAAATTAAATCTTCGATTTTAATATAAAATTTTGATAAAACATCTTTTTATTTAGTCACTAAGGTAAATTTAATCATCATTACATTTGGATAAGCCCTTAACCTTAAACCTTATAAATTAAGATAGATCTATGGCTCATAGAAGAACAAACCTAACTTCAGAGATCGCCTTTGCGTATTATTTGGTACTGCTGTTGTGTTCTTGTTCGGGGTGTGTGTGTATATATCGCGGTCATTATTATATCTGTAGACCTGTCGTCAAGTCAACGCTCTGATACAGTGCGCCGACGTAGCGACGTAGGGGCGAGCGAGGGGAGGTGAAAGGGGAACTGCCTTTCCGTTCTCTTTTCATTGCCCCGCGCTCGCCCACTCGCTCGCTTCATATTCTAGCTATAGATAATGTGACGGTGTAGTAATTGATTAAGTGCAGGGATATTATTGTTATATTTATATCCTGTAATACAATATATTATGGGTGTCGCACGCATCCTCATCTCTCACTAACTTTACGGCGACGTACTGAATGTATATGAACTAACAGAAGCATTAGATAACATATATCACTGTCACGTAAAAGAAACATCTACCCTCATTTAAAATATTTAGTTCTACTTCGGTTGTTTATGACCAGTAATTTAAGTTACTGTTATTTTATTTATTTCAGAAGAAGTATTGGATATTTTATCAACTGCTGAACATTTAGAATTAATGAAATTACTGTCGGGATGTAAAATAAACCAATCCAAGACCGATGCAAATCTGAGGAATTTTAAAGATGGAATTTACGGCACTTTTAGAGCTTTGAATATTGACTAAAATAAGCAAATATAGACATTTATTGGTGAAGGCAATACATAAAACGAAAGTTTATAATATTTGTTTATTTAAAACAATCATTTGCAACGTTATTTAGTAGAATAGCAATATACAGTGACTAACAAATATACAATGGTGAGTAGAATCAGCAAAGAAAATTTAAATTTTATTAGTGTTTCAGATACTAATCTCTCGTAACATTAACTGTAAAAACCTGTGTCATGAATAGAATGACCATTTATAAAAGTGACCACTAATCCCAACTGCCTTACTAAGTCTGAAAACTAGCCCAGTCTTACCATAGGCTGCATATATTTAAGGTAATAAATTTAGTGGACACTATGTGGAGAAGTGTGATATCAAGGTTTTGTGATTTGTGAATATTAAAATCATATATGTGCAATAGATGTTAAATTATATTAATAGATATAAATTAATAATGTAAAATTAAAAAAATGATACTGGTGACAATTTTTTTACTTAAGTAGTCACGTATAACACATACTTTGCTATCGCATTTAAGTTGTGAAACGAAAAGAAGTTATGCCAAGCGAAGTAGGGAATTCTCGTCTGTGAATTTGTTCACAGGCGAGAATTCCCTCGTTTTGGTTTTGACCAAAAAAAATAATAATATTAAGGGTGGCGTATCATTAGTTTTCCATTCACGTAGAAGATTAATACGTTTTTTTACTTTCAATCATAAGAAAATAATAAAAAAATCGTAGTTTTTTAATTTATTTCTTTGTATGTATCCAACTATCCATGTGGATGGTAAGCTGGAACTGTGTTGCAGTTTTGATATTTATAGGTCCATGCTATTTCATTTTAGGTTTTCCGTGACTCAAAGCCGCCTATACGTGGTGTTATTTTTTTAGGTTTTTGAGCTGTCGAGCTGAAATTTCAGCTAGCTAGTGAGTGTAATAGTTAATACCACCTCAGTGTCTTAAAATGTGTGTGTGAATTTGTGTGAATGTGCTCTTGCGGAACATGCGTTAACCACGCATCAAAACACAAATCAGTAAATTAATTGTATTTTTGGAAATGCGAAAGGCATTGATGTTTCTTCACTAATATTTTTTGAGTAACACGCAATACATAATATTTACAAATCCGATTTAAATACAGGTTTGTTCTAGGATACACAGGTATTTTGTGCAGGAATTGGAAATTTTGATGCACAAACAGCATTTTTTGTGAAACAATTGTTAGCATTATAATTAATTTGATTCACAATTATTTAATTTAATAAGGGCAAATATTGTCTCACATTGGCCGATCAATATTATTACTTAATCTATTACGACCCGTTCCGTTTTAATGCTATTTCCGTTTTGGTATGGTTAACGTAAGGGATTGAACGGTCAATGGCACAGCCAGTCATCGTCGAGTGTTTCTAAAGTTACGAGTTCTAAATACCTGGAAGTAAATGCTGTGAGATACGAGTGTCATAATAGTGTTAATATTTAAAACTCGGTGAAGTGAAGGATAAACAACTTATAAAGACGCGACTGTTTAATTTCTTGACTATTTTTACAGCATAAACAGCTGTTGTTGTAATAGAATATTGCGCAATAAAATATAAGTGTTTTTTCTTGGCGATAATTTTAAACTGGTTTGGTGTGAGATATTTGGTTAGGTCATTGATACAAAGATACAAGATTACAGATTTCGTAGCACATACTCACTTGTAATTCAAAATCGTCCTTGGTTGTATATATGTAGTTGTAAATGAGTTAGAGATATGATATATAAATATTTTTTTTCAAATTCTTACACACATGATTTAGAGTCGAATTTCCAGAGCAGTGTATAAAAAACAATGTCATTGTGACACAAATTTTGTAGAGATTGGTAATCTATTGCAGCAAGTTCCGGAGAGTATGGTGAGCATTGAAGACATTCCAACCGTTGCTACTCCAATTTATTTACCGTCTGTTGTAAAGTAATGGGCATGGCATTCCCTGTGTTAAAAGGTAAGCAAGGTATCACATTTTCGCAAAGTTGCGGATCCACACCCTGTGTGAGCGGCGTGGCGGCCGGCCGAAGCTTATCTTACGCCCAGTTATGCGGCCTACCACAAGGGTCACGATTGAGAGTCTCAATAAACTCCTCCCACGACTTCACTTTCACGTGCCATATTCTGTCATGTAGAGCATAGCGCTGGTTGCGATAATTAAACTAATAATTAGCAAGACTTTGGTTCGGCGAGAAATATATATAATAATATATAGCATACCATAGCTAAACCTCCGAATTTAGCAGTCAAAAAGCCGACGCCAGAAAAATAATCATGCGTTTGCAAACTTGGGCAAAATATCAAAGCAGCGGAGAAGTTTGCCTTGGTTGTCCAGTGGCTGTGGAACTGTCCGTTCCGATAAGGCTCTTAGACTATTTACAGTATACGGTATATATATCAGTATACGGTATAAGGTATCAGATAGGCATGGTCTCCATCTCGACCACCGAGGTCACCTCTGCGGCTACTCGAACATGGGGATGGCTTGCTGAGAAGACTGCGCAATGCGGATCACAAAAGGATTGCCTCACCCTGTGACCTCCCACAACGGATTCAAATTGGATTTGCATACAACTGTCCGTCTTCATCATCATCATTATCAGCCCTTATCGGTCTACTGCTGGACGCAGTCCTCTCTCAATCAACGCCAAGACGGCCGATCTCCTGCTACTCGCATCCACCTGGTGAACGGTCGATCAACACTTCGTTTTCCTGATCGCGGCCTCCACTCGAGAATCTTCTGGCCCGTCTGTGGTGAATGCGATAGGAGGGCAACAACAACGTCCGTTAATAAAATAGTTTAAGGACGGTGTCGAAGAAAAGAGCATACCTATTCCTCAAAGACGCCTAGGCTTGCAAATGTCTATGGGTGGCGGTACTCATTGCTCTGCTCGTTTGCCCCCTATGTCATAAAAAGGTCAGTGAGGAGATAGACATTTAAAAACTTCTTAATTCCTTTGCACTCGATGCTGTCGCCCTCAGGGTGACCATAATTTATAAAAGGTTCAGGTTTCAGTTTTAGAGGGCCAAACGATCAACGGGAGCGGTTCGATATCTAATGACCCCACAGGCATTTGCATTATTGTCATGCATATGCATTGCCCTCCTTTCCTTAGTCCGCACCGCACGATACTCTCATGCGGGCTCACTTTGGGTACAAATTGTAATAGCTCGATAATATTCCGAAGTTAGCCTCCTCGTTTTGATTACAGAACTGAAAAGAAAATCACAAGATTAGGCTGAGAACACAGTTGCATAATTTTTTGTAGGTTAGAGCAGAAGCACTGCACCGATGCGCTGTCCTCAATTTCACCTCATTCGCCGCCCCACCCCCAATGGGCTACCAGCTACTCACAAACCGCACGAAACGAAAGACACTTTAAGACGGTATCAAGTGAGCGGGATATACCGACTAGGTCGTGCAGGCTACAATGCAGCATGTCACTACCTCATATAAAAAAGATATGTCTCTGCATAACTTTTTCAATTATTTTTTGAATCCTTTCTAAATTCAATATAGTGTAGGTGTGAAGAAAACGTTAGATGCCAGAGTGATTTTTTTTATATAAAATAGGGGGCAAACGAGTAGGTAAACAGTGACTTCAGCGTCCATAGACATCTTTAAGGCTAGGCGTGTCACAGACGCGTTGCCGGCCTTTAAAGAATAGGTATGCATGCCCTTTTGGGTTTATTTCTTAAATTGGATGTTAAACAATATTTGAGGAAAAAAAAATTTTGGCGTCCAAACCGTGCCTGTGTATTGACCGGCAGTCGCAACCAAGAGACAACCCAATCATTTTTCTTGACGCCACACGGCAACGTCACAAGCAAGTAAATACTACTCTATGCGAAATTAATGTTACAAAACACACAAAAAGACCGCCACATCCGAACGCCACGCACGGATAATCAATCAATAAGCCTTCTTCTACTTTTTTATAATGCGCATAGTATTTTGCCATACTCCGGGTAAACTTGGGCTCGGTAATAATAGTATATAAAAAAACATCCCCAACTGATGATGTAATAGACGCTTACGACAAGAAATGAAACATAGATTCGAATTGCGAACCTCCATATTTTTTTAAGTCCGTTAAAAGGTAACAACAATGATAGCACAAATTTATTCATTTTTTGTACACCTACTTTATGTATTACTTTATTTATTTACCCATAGGTAAATTGGCGTTCGCTGGGGGTTTTGTCTCACAAAGCGATACATCATAGTCATGCCCTCAGGCCGGGTAAGCCTGAAGATTATGCGGTATTCAAGACCAGATTCCCACTATTCTGTGGACCCCAGCGGTGTTTCTACTCGGCCGCCACTGGGGGAGCCACGGGAAAGCGGTTGCCCTTGAAGGCCATCCTCGAGACGGCTACTCCCGAAATCCGTTAAGGTGTGGTGGAACACTCAGCAAAGCGAACAACTCGGGTCTTCTGAGCAGATGTCAACTTTCCCAAGCCGAAGCTGTATGACTCTTACTTAAGCAGGTTATGGCGCCTATCCCTTGTAACTATTATATATTCTAATACATTAGAAATCAATATGAAAACTTCAAGAATGTAACCAAAGATGTGAAAAATATCAAAAGAAATCCTTATCCTGCAGAAATGTTCAACAACTAGCTGTTAACTTTAACAAGTACCTAATTATAATCACATTTGTAAATCATTTAATTTTTGGCATATTTTATAAAAATATTCGGACAAAGCTGGGACGGACGTCGTATAGAAATTGCGTCCGACCACATCCACTCCTGAGGTGTGAGGTGGAGGCGAAGATGGAGCACAATTATTTTTTTCTACAGATTTCTTCACAATTTTTTTACTCCCAATTTGGTCATATCGTCACCAAGTTAGGAATTAGATGTTGGGACCCCGGAGAAAAAATGAAGCA
Organism: Eumaeus atala; assembly: GCA_017140195.1. Taxonomy (NCBI): domain Eukaryota; kingdom Metazoa; phylum Arthropoda; class Insecta; order Lepidoptera; family Lycaenidae; genus Eumaeus; species Eumaeus atala. Next base: position 7,136 of record JAFELO010000288.1, on the reverse strand, counting down.
TTAAATATACGCCCCTAAACTTTAGAACTAGTAAATATGCACCTCTACAGTATCAAAGCAGTGAGACGCGCAAACGTGTATTCTCTCCAAATCTTTCTCTTTAAAAATGAAAAATAAATTTAATAATGACAAAAAATCTAATCGACACAAACAGCCTCACATATCTACTCAACCATGTAAGAAGTAGTGACATGCTGTATAGCAGCGGAGTTGTGCCGGCACGACCGGGGAGATACACATGGGGGGGGGTCCTTCGTTCGATCCCCAGGTCGGACAACTGTTATTAAATGTTTCTCAGATTATTCTGAGCACGCATTACATTGTCCGGGATTGGAATGTACCCGAAGTGTTCGTAGTCTTGCCACTCAGTGCCTTGGCTAATCGTGGGTGTTCTAGTATATCTATGGGACTTACGAGTTGTAGATGTACTAGCACACCTCTGCCTACCTCTTCGGGTATAACAGGCGTTTTATTATGCGGATATTCTGCACCCCCCGTCTCTAATGAGGGGGCAGCTCAAGCAACGCAGGTAAAGTTGGCCTTGCATTATCGTGGGGACTGGAAGAGCTGGTCGGGCTATTATGACTGTTGGAAATCGTCCCCTCCTTCCACCAGGGCGGTTGGTACGACTCGCGTGCGGTTGTCGTGGTTACCCAAGCCGGTACTGTTTGATTTGAGCTCGTTGGCACATCAGGTAAGGTACTGGAATTATCTTCTTTGACTGCACTAATATCGTCGTTCTGACTATTCGGAGTTGAACGTGTATGCTGTTGTCTGTCATGATGTGGTGCTTGTGAATCGAATCGTATAGTCCACTGCATTACTGAGGAGAGGATTAGGATGAAGGATAGCTCGATCGAAATGTCTTATGGAGGGCTCTTTGAAATGTCCCGCGATAGTGGAGAGCCTGAGCTCTTGAGACTTTGAAGTCTCCATGAAGATAATGTGCGGATGTACCCGGGACAGCCTGTGGCAATTCGCAAGATGCACGGAGACATGGAATGTAGTAGCTCGTTTAGAAAAAGCGTTATGCGACTCAAATATCGGGGATTTGGACAACTAACCAGCCCTATAGATTCGCGGCGAAGGCAACACAACCTTCACCTGGAAATAGTAGAAAGCAATGTCCTGGGGACGTGTCCCGGGCTATAAACTTGAATTATACTTATTACTTAAATTGAAATTGAATTGTTTTTTTGTATTGACTATAAGCGTATATTTTTTTCCTCCAAGGCTTTAGAGACCTCAGTTTAAAGTAGGATTTTATCAAGTTTGGTATCTTCAAGTTTTCCTCACACGCAACCTTCACTGATCAACAAGTTTATGTATATAGACTGGAGTTTAGCACTGTCGCTGGTCAAGTCTCGCTTAACTCACATTTTCATTCATTGACATTATTTAGTTATTCAATATTTTCTTAAATTATTTAATTTATTTCAATCTTGAAACCAAAAACAGAAAAGGATTTGTTTTATAGTATAGAGAGTCAAACGAAAAATCAGTGACGTTCTCGTTTGCCCCGTATACTATAAAAACTACTTTTTTTATGACCACCGACGCCCATAGACATCCGCATTACTGTCATGCAAATATTCGTTGCCCGCACTATCTCCATCTCTCCATGGGTCACTGGATACTCACAAACCGCACAAAAAGCGAAAGAATAGCTGACACTTTACGTTACACTTAATTTTCATGTGAGCGAGAGGTACTTTCATGGTCGTGACAGCTTAACTCGGCTGCAATGTTTTTTTAGATATGGTAAAAATCGTTGAGTTACAAAAATACAAAAAAATATAAATTTTAATTGCGGCCTCGTATAGACATGATTCCAACTGGAACATTAATTTAAACTGGAATTAAAAAACCGGTTCGATGCCCTAGATATGTCGGAAACTACAATGGCAATTAACGAGGCCATGAGTGATGTGATCGGTTGCATGCGCAACGTGGGTGAAGGATATTGTAGGAGTGAGTGTACGAGCAGGAATGCTAAACTCTTGGGTGAGATGCTTGAACTTATGCGGGAACGCAGAGCACACGAAGACGTTACGTTGCCGATGTCAAGTTTTTTCAAAGTAAATCCGCAAACTAATACACCCGAGACCTTCGCAGCCCAAATACGCAACGGGTTACCGAAGCGATTGAGCATTGAGATGCTTGGAGAAGTCATCTGGAAAAGGGGCTGATTCTGGGGTTACGGTTTCTTCTAAGTCTGAGATCTTATCTGAGATCTAAGCTTTCTTTGGCAAGTTGTATACATCGCACTCTCCCACTCTCCTCATCCCGATATTGTAAACAACGATCGGCGTGCAAGCCTAACACGACATTGGTCAGGCGATCTGCCGAACGTCAGCTTGAGTGAGTTTAGTCTAGCTCTTGCGCAGCTCAAAGGGGGAAAGGCTCCGGGGAAGTACGGAATTATTACAGTCGAGCTTCTTAGGGCAGGTGGCGAAACTGTATTACGAGAGCTAAAGGCATGACTTGAAAGTGACGTTGTTTTACTTTTTTAAAAGGATGACAAATTAATTCTTCAAAGTCAATTCTATTCAAAATTTTACCTCTTGGCCATATCTACAAGTTGCTCTCACGATTCTTGACGAATCGTCTCACCATAAAGCTTCACGAATTCCAGCCACCGGAGCAGGCTGGATTTCGCACAGTATTTAGCAACATTAACCACATTTTCACCATAAGGCAAGTTGCACAAAAGACACATGAGCACAACCAGCCGCTGTGCCTTGCCTTTGTGGACTATGAAAAAGCGTTTGACTCTGTTTGAACCTGGGCTGTTCTGGAAGCTTCACAGCGACGTCAGATACTTTGGCGATAAGTCAAAGTGACGAGAGTATTGTATGATGCTGCTTTTATGTTCGCACTGATTGCAGGAGGTCAAACAAGGCCAATTCAATTGCATCGAGGAGTGCGACAGGGGGATGTTATTTCCCCGAAACTGTACACTAGTGCCATAGAGGACGTCTTTAAGATTTTAAACTTCGCGGAATGCGACATAGGTATTAACGGCGGGTAACTCTCACATCTTCGTTTCACCGACCGTTGGCCGAATCGTTGGAGAGTCCGACTTATCCCCCGACTTATTGGGCTTACGGTGAACTTGAGCAAGACAAAAGTCATGTTCAACAAACACGCTCTCTCTAGGCTGGTCAACGTCGATGGAGTTATTCTCGAAGTTGTAGACGAATACGTCTACCTCGGGCAACTATTGCAATTAGGTAGGTATAAATTCTAGAAGGAAGCCGACAGAAGGACTCAGTTGGGTTGGTCAGCATTCCTGAATCTTTGCCACGTTCTTTCGTTGCCTATACCGTAGAGCTTGAATACAAAATTATTCAATCAATGCGTTCTCCCCGTGGTGACCTACGGGCCGAAACATGTCCTCTTAATTGAGGACGTTACGGTAGCTCTACGGGCTATTGAACGTGTGATGTTGTGTGTTTCTCTGTCTGATAGAATTCGCATCGAACTCATACGACAAAGAACTAAAGCTTCCAATATCACACTAAGAATAAGCTCACTGAAGTGGTGATAGGCTGGTCACACACTCAGAAGATCAGATGGCAGATGGGCACTAAGGTTCTTGGGTGAAGGCCGCGTTTAGGAAAAAAAAGTGTTTGTCAACCGTTCACCAGGTGGGAAGACGATCTCCGTACAGTAGCTGGTCCGGGATGGATGCGAGTAGCAGGAGATTGGCCATCTTGGCGTTTATTGAAGGAGGCCTGCGCAGTCTCTAAAGCTATGACCGCCGTAGTGGAATTTCAACTGGGAACGCCGAGGCGGGTCGCTAGCTATGTATATAAAAGTATTAGCATGAATTCTATGTCTACGACGAACAAAGATACGCCCTGCTCTGTACATAACAAAGTATGTAGTTTACGTTAAAACTTTATTTGTCGCTCTTATTCCAATTATAAAAAATTGTATCAATATTTTAAGACCTTTCTTTATATCTTGATACGAAACGCACGAAACGCAACACAGAAGATGCCCCTTTACGCTGGTATCATTTGAGCGAGAAGTACCAAGTCCCCAGTCGTGCTCGACCAGTTCCGTTGCAATGCAGCATGACATCCTTATAAAATTATGTACACATGTTATATTGACATTAAATATTACATATTAACAAGTAAATTGTGTCAGTGTAATGGAATAAATCATATACATATATTTCCAGCTTATTCAAATATTTAATTTGTAATTGACATATCACATGAAAGCACATCTGGACCAAACTTGGCAAGCAGCTGGAGACAAAAGTGAGGTCAATGCAAATTGATTAATTGAAAACTGATTGGTTCTAAATCTAACTCGACTCGACCAGAGAAAGCCAAATAGCCATTTATAAGAGCATACTTAAGCCGATTTGGACATATGAAATACAATTGGGAGTACTGCTGGCAATAGTAACATAGAAATACTGTAAAGGTTCCAAAGTAAGACGCTTAGATACATGTTAGACATACCGATCTATGTGAGCAATAAACACATATGTGAGGACCTGAAAGTTAGAACTGTAAAACAGGAGACAGCAAAATACAACAAAAGCTGTCAGGCTGCAGTATCCAGTCATGGTAATGAAATAATAGTAGACGCGTAGACACAAGACGTGTCACACGTAGACACAAGACGTGTCACACGTAGACACAAGACGTGTCACACGTAGACACAAGACGTGTCACACGTAGACACAAGACGTGTCACACGTAGACACAAGAAGTGTCACACGTAGACACAAGACGTGTCACACGTAGACACAAGACGTGTCACACGTAGACACAAGACGTGTCACACGTAGACACAAGACGTGTCACACACCAAAGATTGAATCGTCACAGTGTACGTACACTAGTTGAGAGGTTTAATTTTCGACAGGGGGAGCAGCTCATGGGAGCACTCCCCTCCCTACTTACAGTACAGAAAAAAACGAACAACAGCAAAGGGTCTTCTTGTGTTCACAAGGATTGCCATGATGGAGTAAAAAAAAAGAGAAATGGTATATAAAAACTATTTTGTAACATTTAACATTTAAAAATCTGCGAAAAAGATTTATCGTCGTCCTCAAAATCATTCGAGGCCTACAGTTTATTAACGTTGAAATACCCTCACGATATACTCATTATACATTGTTAAAATGTTAAATAATATTATTCTCATTTATTACAACATGTTTAAAGTTTCCTGAATTATTATTATAATGTCTCACGGTTTCACCAGCCCTCACGTACTCGGCTGTTTCTGGTCTATCTTCACCATCATTATCAGCCCTTACCGGCCCACTGCTGGACAAGCACACAAGTGCACAGATACATTTAGATTAGAATAAAATAGAAATATATTTTTTCAGTAATCCTTACACCATTGCAATACAGAAGCAACTAAATAATAATACTAAATAATGTACAATAATAATAATAACAAAAATGTACACGTGTTATAAACAAGATATCATCTAAGCAGAGATATCTGCACAGCAATGCAGTGCGAAGAGCACTGAAATGGACGTCAATCGGCATGCGACTTAAAGCAAAGTTTCACCGACACAGACGTTTGAATTGCATTCTCTATTCCCTAATTGTCTTGAATAAAGTCAGCTCGGAAAAAAAGAAAAAACAACAGTTGACAGAACACTCGAATCTCGAAGTCAAGTCGAAAGTCAAGGTTCGCTTCAAGCGAAAGAACTCTCGCGCTTGCGCTTAATATGTATAAATTAACAATTTATTATTTGAAATTGTAGTAATTTTTGGTTATCTTTTTATTCATATAATTGTATTTTATAACTCTTTCTAATTATTCATTGAATTAAATTTAAGATTTTTACGTAACCACTTATATTTTAAATGTTTTTATTTTATCAATATAATATTAATTATACAACAAAACACACAATACACAAAGTCTTTACTTGTCTTATCTTATTTCATATTTGTGTGAAATAAGTTAAGGTAACACTTTTGTGCTCAGATAATGTTAAATAAATTTATGTATATTCCACATTAGGTACATACTACATACACATAAAGATCATGCGCTAACAATTTGTGTGCGAAGTGTCCTTGATGGCACTAGTTACCTAGTGGCTAGTAGGTGCAGATACAGAACGCTATAAGAAGTCCCAGCGAGCAGCGCACGGGCTCGCGCGCGGCCCATAGTTGGTAGTAGCACAGTGGTAGGAGGCACTACCTCTCTTTGTAGGTATCGTTCACCACTACTATTATATTACAACGTTCAAAATCATTGACACAATAGTAATATACTCATATATAGATATAATGCAGTGACATTTTAGGGCAACTAAATACGAAAATTATGAAAGTGAACTTAGTCATACAATGTAGTTATGATAAGAGGCAGTCTGGTCATTTGCCTCATTATACCATACATAAAAAAAAGGTTTTCAAGGAAAACTAATTTTGGAGCAAGGATTGAATCACGACATCTGGGATCGACGACGAGTTTTTCCAGTTGCGCCACGATAGCTTTAAACTTATTCATAATAATTAGCATATAAATACTACCAGACAGATAAATAATTTTCTTTTTTTTTCTCATACATTAACAAAAAATATATTTTTTTATTACATAAAGAAACATTTCGTTACCAGGGTTTATAATTACAAACATACACTTAAACATTATAAAAAAGTAATGTACATAAATACACAATAAATACACAAAAATAATAACTAATTATTATAACGATATTCATAATTTATACGCAATTTTTTAAAGAGAACAGTACAGTTATCATTAAATAACCACAAACATTCATTTACTCTTTGTGTTAGAATGTAGTTAATGTGTAATGAAAAAATAATGTCAATTCAATATAATATCGAGAATTATCTCAACATTATTTTGAATGAACATTATTTTTTCATTTCAATTAATATGCGTTCTGGACGGAACAAATGGCGGAACAAGCCACGTAGGCCCGACATACATGGCGGTCTAGCCGTCGCTGTCGGGTGCACGAAATTTGCAAGGGATAGCAATTTTTTTTTCTTGTAATCAAAATCCGTAAATCCGTAAATCTTAATCCGATGGATTATGATTTATGATCAGTTTAAGAGGGCTACAGCTGGTTCTAAACTTTTTTTTTTTTTTTTTTTTTCGGAGGG
>JAFELO010000286.1:493791-513613 GCA_017140195.1 Eumaeus atala | reverse complement strand
ATCGCCAGATAGTTCCAAGTCAGAACTATCTCCGGCAAATGTATTTTAAGTCTTGTGCTCTCTTTTCTAATCACAGATCAGACGAAGGAATATAGGTCACCCCCATTTCGTCTGTGTTGGGCCAGAATAGAAATGTAAAAAGCAACGTGACTGGCATCTTAGGGAACCTTTTTTCTACATCCTTCCTTAATTCGCTTTCCATTGGCCCAATGATTTATGGCGCTTCGATTAGGGTTTAACCCGTTACTATCACTGTTAAATGACTTACGATGCTCGTACTGTCAGTAAGGATAAAACATATCATCGAGTAATACATTTATTACTTAATAAAATGAACGCGTGTATCTATGAATATACGCAACAGATTTTAATGCGGTTTTTGTGACTTGTAGAGATGTCCGAGAATTGTTTTTTTTATGCTAATTCCACCTATTTGTCCCATTAGCGTAACGCTATTTACTAAAATTACAATTATAAAATTCCGTTCCATTGGTTTACAACGGAGACAAAGCAATCTAAATTCTGATCACATTTCATTTACAGTGCAAGGCACAACATGGGATTTGATGAAATTAGGTCAAGATTTAACGCCCGTATATAATTCAGTTCTAATTTCATTTTTGTATATAAGACACTTGGGAAGTATCTCTATTCAATCTAAAGTGTGCTTTACTTGTAAGGACATTACTAACACGTCTGAGTTTATGACCGTCTGTGTAACCCATTCATATGAGCTCATAACAAACTACATGGTAATTTATATTTATAATTATAATAACAATAGACAATTTATTTGCGATAAACTTGCTGCATGCACACATGAACAACACATATTACAACACGGTTAGCTACAGAAAAAAGTAATTAAAAAAACGCAATTAAAAAACAATACAGAGCTAACAATAGGTACTTACTTAATTGAAAGGATAAAACAAATTACAGAGTTGGTGTAGCAGCGCGTCTCACAAAAGGTCCTCTCCTTAAGTTAGGAATGTGGACGTCTTCACTTTTCTGGATGCTAATTAAAGATAATTAGCATCCAGGAAAGTGATGTCGTCCACTGTCAAACACAAGCCCGCGAGAGAGCGCAGCAAGTCACGGCCACTGATGGATTTACATGTATATGAAAATTGAACATTGCCTTTATATTAATGTTTCGATAACGAATTGATGATATGGAAACAAACAAAAGGCCGAACTTTCGTGATTGTTCTCCGAAGACTTACTCGTTACGCGTACAAAGCGATATAAAATTGAAATAAAAAAAAAACAGACAAAATAAAGGTTTTTTCTCGGAGGAAGTTATGCTAGGGTAGCGAAGAGAAGCCCAATACAGCCTTATGGGATTGCTATGAGGCAACGAGACTATATTTGCGATCGAAAGCAAGATTCCCGCAGGTGAGAGAGATGCATCCCGATATGAGAGTGTTTGTAACAGCTAATTTACAGTTAGGAAGATGTTGTGTCATGCTGCATTGCAGCGGCATTGGGCAGGCACGACCGGGGAGGTATCTCTCGCTCACATAATATCGCGCGTAAAATGACATCTCAGTGTCGCCTTTTGTGCGGTGAGTAGCCGGTGGCACTAGGGGGGGAAGGAGGGTAGCGCAATGGCATAGTAATTACGTGGATGTTCATGGGCATCGGTAGTCGTAAAAAGGCTCTGATAGCTCGTCGACACCCTATTCTATATAAAAAAAGAATTAAATATAATTATCATGGCCAGATGGACGGAGAGATCACTCCTCCCCCGACTCTGACGTCTAGGGCAGCCGCGCGCGGTAGCTAAAATGGCTTCGGCGCCGACGTGATATGGCTCTCGACTGGACAGGACTGTGAATATAAACTTTAACATAATATATTTTTTTATATAAATATCAACATACCATTGAATTCATTAAGCGTATACAACGTTTTTTTAGTTCTATACTCACTAATGTGAGATATACTCAATGAGCCACACTCAAAGATTTCTATACTCACTAAAGATACCCTTAATGATAGCCGACCTCCGATGGGAGACGGCACCTCAAGAAGACTCACTAAAGTTTGAGTTGTATGGAGACAATGTACAACCATTATTGCAATAAATTAATTATAGATTCTCTTCAAAAATATAATTTTGTTTTAAATGTCTACTTATAAGTAAAATAACCTAAAGAAAAGAAAACACCTTCCGTATTGTTCCAATTATATTATTAAAGTGTATGAAAAGCTTATAATCCTTGGGGCAACGATAAATATCCTCTCTCTTTGCGTCGGATCGTAGGATATGAGTGCTCTAACGAATGACCTATTTTCTCGTCCCTACCTGAATAACAGCCACATAAGAGCTGAATTATCCCTTCATATTCTCTTCTTCATAAGCAAACAATAGCTTATTTATTCCGTTTGCACACAACAAGCGAAATTAATATAAAGGAACAATATTTTTCTGCCTCACATTGTTTAATTTTTAGGGGTACCTCTTTACCAAATTTAATGATGCTAGTGAGCATTGAGAAAGGATTTTAGCTATTCAACCCCTAAGGGGGTGAAGTTTATACATGGAATTTTACCACTTTACGCGCGTGAAACTGCGTGTGCTGCTAGTTTTTTACACTTTTTTGCACATTTACTTTTTTTTTGTATAATTCGACATAACTCTTATAGTTATGAAATGGCGAAGTCTTGTAGTGTGTAACGATGCCCATAGACACACGCAAAACCATAATTGAAGCGAGGGGGAACACTTCATCTATGGTACCATATCCATCAAATGGATAGTTAAGTGAGAGGCATCGCCCGGTCGTGCCAGCTCGATTATTCACTAAACAGTAAATTGGTATTGACACACACATAGCTACCTTTTCTTTCTTTTCTTTTTTGGACCTTTGCTGTGGAAGCGAAGAGAAACCCAATGCAGCTTCATCGGACAGCTATGAGTGCTCGTTTGATGACGAGACTAGGGTTGGAGTCTAAAAAGGGTCCGACTGCCCACTCTCCCACTGATGGGAGGAATGCATCCCGACATGAAAGGTTACAATATAATAACTAATTTACTCTCCCACTGATTGGAGGAATGCATCCCGACATGAAAGGTTATAATAACTAATTTAAATGTTATTATCATGCTCGGAGATGTTAGTCAGTATGAAATTGGCGAAACCGAAGTTCGTGAGTTTGGAGTTGAACCCTCTGGATCTCGGGAACATGACGAAGTTTAGCAACTTCTACGGTCTCGTTGACTTGATTCGCCTAATCTACTCTTTCTAGGTCATTGCAGGTTATTATATATATATATTCAATTCGTGAAAGTATAACAAACTTACATACAAAATTTCTAATTTATAACACTAGAGAAATAATGGACCGAAGAAGCTAACGAAAACTAATATAAATAAAGCAACGAAATCCTCATTGCACATCAGGAAAATCACAAAAGGGAGTTCTTCCCTTTGTAATTAGTTGTGACAGTCAATAGCTGTCATAAATGAAGAGTTGCTTTGAAAGCGTTAATGGAATGTGATTGGGCGTCCATAAAAGTCGCTAATCGATCGCTGCTTGTTTCATTGTTACGTTTGTCTTTTTTATAAGAAATTTCTTGATGACTAAAAGTACCGGCCCTATTCGATGAAAATAGTCTTGCAACCAAAAATTTTGCAGAACGCATATCGCCAGCTTAAGTACAGTCTTTTTAATAGGTTTACGGGGCCCTGTGCGTCGACGTATACTGTGAGAACTCTCAGTATTGTTTATTGAAGGTGTTATTGTTATTATACAGCGTGAATACAAAAATTACAAATCATAAAATGACAGTAAATTTAAATACAATAATGTTAAATTATAGGTTGTTAGGCTTGCCACGAGCTTATAAACTTCGAGTACCAAATACATATATTTAATCGACCGCTATTATAATGAGAGAGTGAGAGAAAACTACTATTGCATAATATTATAGAGTTGACAAATTTTCAATTACATGTTTTAAATTTACTGATTTGTATGTGGCTTTGACGTAATCATTATATAAAAATACTCCTGTCCCAGACATGCTCGGACCTAATTATTGGTGTCCATTTGGTGGAGTAGAATACAGCATTTTTTGTTCTAGCTAAGTGAGATAAACGCAAATCAGAGCCATAAAGCGACTACCGACGCCCATAAATGTGCGTCATATATGAGCGTAGGTAGTCGCCTGGTTAATTAGACCACCTACGCACAAACCACACGAAACGTGATTGAACGTGCACACTTTTACGACGATATTAGCTGAGTGAGAGGTAATTCCACAGTCGTGGTGCCCTGCTGGACGTTAACAAACCGCACAAAACGTAAGCTCTCGTAGCTGCGTAACTGCTAAGCTCTCGTTGGTGCCAAGTTTTCCTAGATGTGAAGCTCTCGTAGCTGCTAAGCTGTCTTATCAGGCAAGGTCTCGTAGTAGCGTAGCTGTCGTAGCTGCTAAGCTCTCGTAGTAGTGAAGCTGTCGTCGCTGCTAAGCTCTCGTGCGTGTGAAATTCTCGTAGCTGCTAAGCTCTCGTAGCAACTTAGCTGTCTCGTATATGCTATATATAAAACATAGCTGTTAAAGCAGATTATTCAAAAAGTGCTATTTGCTTTTGCTTCGGGTATTCCACACACATTTTCTATTTTTAAATTCGAGTTACACTGATACTACAGAATCCCTACTCTAGTTACTTGTTTGGGAACTGTCCAACGAAGCTTACACTCGAGTTTTTAACACGTTTGCATTAAAACTTACACCGTCGCGCGGTCTACACGTTTGTGTATTTCAAACTTTGTTCCATTCAGTGAATTACGTATTATTCTTTGTGTCGAACGCTTCGGCGTATAGAGAGAAATTTGGTACATAATGCAGTGTTCTGTTGTCAGTTTTGTATTTACATATATTACGGATACCTTACACCTGTAATAATAAAAATCGCGTTCACATAAAACCCTCGTGAAGTTACAGCTATGCTGTTGAGGTTCCTTCGGTTTATAAGAAATGACTGGTGGTAGGGGGTCTAGGCGCGTAATGCATGAGCACAACATTTACGCGGATGTTTATTGGTGTCTATAGCCGCCAAAAGGCTACGACTGATCTCCTATAAAATTATACAGTAAGATGTAGTGTAATGGGACATATGCAGCGAAATTGAGCCGGAACGACCGGGGAGGTACCTCTCGCTCACGTGATACCGTATGTAACGTGGCATCTTTCAGTGTGCTGCCCTCCATATGGTCAATAGGAGGCGACATCTGCATGTCCAGATGCGTCGGTATTCGTAAAAAGGCTTCGATTTCTCGTTTGACCCCCATAGGATAAAAAAACGATTCTTTCATAAAATATACTTATTTATATGATCGTTTGTTCACAGGCAACCCTCGTAACAAATGTGCGCTGCAGCCCGGCCACAGCCTCATGGACTGGATCCGCCTGGGTAACTCCGGGAAGGATCTGACGGGTGTGGGCGGCCGACTGCGACCGGTCTCGCCGGCTGAGCTGGCTTCACATAACACACAAAGTAAGATATGCTTTTACGAAGCTTACTCCACAAGCAAGATATGAATAAATTAGGAGTCAAAACAGTATCAAGTTGGAGGATACGACTTTTAGAGTGGAGACAACGTAGCGTGGGACGCCCTCCGGCTATGTGGCGAGACTATCTTCGCCTGACGGCGGGAAACAAACGGATGAGGAGAGAGGCCTGTGTCCATCAGTGGATTAACGTGTCCTTGAGAGAGAGAGAGAGAGAGAGAGTATCCAGCATTGCTTTGGCTTGTACATGACAGATCCGGAACACCCCACCGCGACGGCCGAAGGCTCTCACATCGGTTTTAAGTGGGTGGCACCACAGTCAGTGCTGAGTACGATATTACTATTCGGTCCACCGTACTCAGTTGGACAGTGCATAAAGCATATTCCCTGAGATAATAATAGTACCTATCAAACATTGTTGTTTTAGAATAGAATAAAAAAAAACATTACTCTAGTAAGTACAATTTTTATATATAACATTAATTATATATACTTATAAAAATAATAATAAGGATCTTATATTTTACGGAATTTCTGTCTCTTGGAGATTTCACAGGATTTCGTTCACTCTTAAAAACTCCATTCGTTGTTCAGAGCAGACTCGCGGCTTTTTCGTTTCTTTTCTTCCTTTTGAAGAACGTTATCGTGCTTCAAATAGAGAAAACGAAATCCTTATAATTTGTTGTGTCATTACATATGTTTTTGTTGAGCTGCACATTGTAGGTGAATACCAGTCCAGCTCAAGCTAGTGACTAAATTTACACCCATAAACATGTTGAATATATACCTATGTACCTTACCAAATTTCCTCGTCTGTTCATCTGTAGTTTAGAAAACCGCCCACACACCTTGCACACAGTGAAACACTTAATTTTAATTGTAATGTAACCGATAAATAAATCAGCATAAGTTTATTTTTGTAAAGACACTTTTAATCTTAGTGATACAAGGGACGATTGATAAATTATCCGAAACGACAAAGAAAATTTAATAATATATATAAACCATTTTTTTAACGTAGTGTTCTTCTACCTCGATGCATTTAGTCCAGCGCGTCTCCAATGCCGTTACACCAGTTCGATAAACTGTTTACTGTAATCCCTCAAAATACACGTCTACGACAACAATGACTTCCTCACAGGAGGAGGTAGTGCCATGCATAGTGCATGCCGCTACATCCTCCCATGAAACGGGATTGGGCCGGCACGACCGCGGAGGTACCTCTCGCTCACATAATACCGCAGTAAACTGACATCTGCACTGTCGCGTTTCATGCGGTACGTGAGTAGCCGGTGGCCCATTGAGAGGGAGTTGAAGGAGGGCAACGCATATTCATAGTAATTATGTGGATGTTCATGGGCGTCGTTAGTCGTAAAAAGGCACTGAATGCTCGCTTCTCTATACAAATCGATCATTTGGCGAAAATCTTCGGCTATCTAACCATTTCTTGAGATTCGGGAATAAGTGGAAGTCCCACGGGGCCAGGTCTGGGGAATAGGGGGCTTACAGTAACAATTCGAACCGCCATTCATGGATTTTGGCGCCTGCAACCCTTGACGAGTGCACAGGTGCATTGTCGTGGTGGAATAAAACTCAATTTTTTTTTCTAAATAAGGCCGTTTCTTTTGGATTTCTTCACTAAATTCTTGCAACAAGCCTGCATTATACTCTCCATTTATTGTTTTTTCTCTTTGCAAATAATCCACAAAAAAATCTCTCGAGCATCCCAAAAACAGTCGCCATCTCTTTTCCGGCCGACAAAACCGTTTTTACTCTCTTAAGCGCAGGTTTTCCGCTCTCAGTCAGGAGTATAATGATGTATCCATGTTTCATCTACTGTCACAAAACGCCGCAAAAACTCGTTAATATCGCGCAGGAACAGCGCCAAACACTCCGACGAAACCCCACTCGACGTTGCTTTTGGTTAAAAGATTTTTCATTCGCAAATGTTGGTGTAAAATGTTAAAAACGCGTTCTGAAGAAATGCTTCAAATGCGATCATTCAAAACGATTTTTTTAACCTTTCTGATCATGTCCGGATTCGTGACTACATTTGGACGGCCAGACCTCTTGGCGTCTTCGCAGCTCTGTCTCCCACAATTACAATCTGTAAAGGGCAGTATTACCTAAAACACTGTATAGCTTGACTTTAATCTGGGTTGCTGTTTTCCCTTTTAAAACGTAAAAGTTTATCACCGCATTAATTTTGTTTCTTCCCATTGTTGAGAAAATTTTCGACAGAGAAATTTCTAGATCCCTTTCGATCCTGGCGTTCTACTTTCGAAAAGATGATACAATATAATGTAATAAATTTTGTTTGCTTATCTTTTTTTTAAGTTCGTGGTTTCTTTTCTTAAGTCTAAAACTTGCAAGATGTGAATGTAGCAAACTTCTTACATTTTTTTTTTAGGCTTTTAGCTGAAAAGTAATTAGTGTAGTAGTAAAGTGTACATGAGCCAAGCGTTGGTTTACCGCCGACTCGATTACGACGCCTTTCTCGCTCCAGCTTGGGAACGCTTTGGCAGTGTTTGCATACGTTGGATTGGTAGTTTATAGACTCAATGCACGATCTCTCTCATTTTAAATATAAAAAGAAGTCTTGAATTAAAAAAAATACATGCTGAACACTAACTAATTCTAATTAACACGTACAAACAGAATAGAGCACAGCTGTGAAATTGTATTATTATGGAGAAACTTAAAATTCTTTACATAAACGAGCCAGGAGCAACTCGGCAATGAAATGTAAGCTTGCAAAATATATCAAATTCTTCTTCTATAAATTATAATAATATCGCTTATATTTTCAGATGACGCTTGGCTAGCTATTCGTGGACGGGTCTATAACATCACACACTATTTACCCTATCATCCTGGAGGTAAGTGCAATTTATTTTTCATATAGTCTAAGTAAACAATAAATTCACTCTACTGTTTCTATTTAGCAGGGACAGCTAAGTGGTCAATAACTTTTCAGTGTTCACATAGCACCAAAATTATGGCGATCAGAACGAAATGTCGATTGTGAAGGACATAACATTAGCCAAAAACATGAGTTCATGATAGCGATGACCGCACTGATGAGAGCCTAACGCAAGAGAAGAGAAGAATTGAAACGGTGTTAAATTTTGTTTCTCTGTCTACAACTATTTTTTGTT
This sequence comes from Eumaeus atala, assembly GCA_017140195.1. Lineage (NCBI taxonomy): Eukaryota > Metazoa > Arthropoda > Insecta > Lepidoptera > Lycaenidae > Eumaeus > Eumaeus atala. The sequence goes on along the minus strand of JAFELO010000286.1, from coordinate 504,934 downwards.
TATTAGTAAGCAAACAAATAGTTGTAGATTGTAAAAAACAGGCAGCTTGGACGTTTGTAGCATTGTCCTTTAAAATATTGAGAGAATTTAAAAAACTAACATTCAGTGATGTACATACATCACATGTCATTTATATGAGAATGTGTTAAGGTCGATTATACAACAGCCAATCGAATGCTCATTTTACACGAAATCTATCAGAATCTTTTGGTATAAACAGTATTAGAGAATTCTTTCGTTGTTCATTCGGACACACAACGTTTCCATAGAATATTCTAATAAAATTTTAATTCAAGTTAAGAAAATCGCTTAAGTTAATCGTAACGTTATTGATATGAAGTGAGAGTTGGGTATGACAAAATTATGTCAGAAAAAAAATAAGGTCGAGATACGGTCTTTGCGAAAAATATGTGACGTAACCCTCGCCGACCGTGTTCGCAATAATGAAGTGTGAGCCTAGGTATGAAAGGTAGTGTCAGTGTAAAAATGAGGCAAGGTATGCTTGGTTCGGGCGTGTAGAAGAAAGGTAAACGAAGCTGGTATACAATGCAAATGTAGGTACCGAGGAAGACCAAGACTGATATACCATGATTAGATTAATCTGGTACTGTCCAAAGATGGTGTCTACTAGTCTAGTCTTCGTAACCGGCGTGTCTGTATGAAGAGAGTAATGAATGTGGTGGAGACAGGGAAGGAATGTAAAGATCACGGTGTATGGCATTCCGTTATCTCAGCCTACCCCATTAGGGAGCTTGCGTAAAGATGTGATTTCTTTTTGTCAACGATTCATTATTTATTTGGTGTATACCACACATCTAATTAGTAGTTTAAAAACATGATCTTCATCATATCGTGGGCGTAAAGTATATTGACTTAAATTTCATCGGGAAATCATCATCCGAGGTGACTTCGTAGAATAATATATCTTAGTATACATATATAAAGAAAATTTTGTGGGTACATCTATTTATCCCTCGTCTACATATTTTATATTTTACACGTTTTACTTTTAGGTCCGGAAGAATTAATGCGAGGCGCTGGAATTGATGCTACTGATCTCTTCAACAAAGTACACGCTTGGGTAAACTATGACTCGCTCTTGGCCAAATGTCTGGTAGGACCCCTCAGGTACGACGTACCAGATGCAGAAGAACTCTTCGACACAGCAAGTATAAGATCAGACCGACTGAGAGAGCCATCAAAAGCACAGGAGCTTGTTAGAAAATCAATGGAAAACCTAGCAAATTGTATAACGCCGGTTAGAAAGAAAATTACGGCGAAAAGTGAGGAAAACGTTAAAGGAAGCCCGCCAAGTAAGATCATGCAAAGCTTAATTATGTCTAGCGATCTGCCCGTTTCGATCAGTCGGAGGGCGGGATCTTCTCCGCTTAAATGCGATAATCCGAAAGATTCTCCACCGCAGTTACGCTTTGATTGGATCCAAACTTCGTCGAAGATTACAGTGTCAGTTTACACAGGGCCACTGTCGAACCCTGGCGGTTGTGTCAGCCTTAAAGATGATGTCCTGCTAATAGAAATAAGCACAAACGGATGGCTTAGAACAGTGAAACTAATACCTGAAGAATCACTCGGGGAACCGTTGCAGTTTAGAATATTTTCTGAAAGCGGAAAAGTTGAGGTAATTTTTTTTACGTGAATCGTCAACGACGTTTTGTAAATCGATAACGGTAGCTCAACGCACGTAAATGTATGTCATAATTCCGATCTGAGTCGTAGTAATGTTCCGAATAGGCGGAGCCTGCGAGCGAGAGAGCGTAATAGGTTGTCTCTTTCACTACACCGGGCGATGTATACAAGGATCAATTACAAGACCATGATCACGTAAAATTATATCATCCGCCTTTTGTGTAAATGCGGGTAACTTAAATCATTGTAAATTTATTTGACTTTTCTTCTTAGGTAATTGCGCCTAAAGCAGAAAATAAAGTATGGAGAAATTGTGGCACAACAACCTTCAGCGTTCCCATTCGTGTTCAAACTCCCAGGACTATGAAATGTAGAGTGATGCGCGTGGGGCAGATCTCGCACGACACCTCTTTGCTGGTGTTGGCGCCAGTGGCTGGACCCGTGATAGTGCCGTTGGGACATCATGTGCGGTTACATTCATTAATTGGTGGTAAGTTAACTATTTTCTTTCTAGGTACATTCTAGACTTAACGACGCTTCAGTAAAATACACTTTACGAGTCAGTAGGCGGCCACTGACACTGGTTTAAAATACTTGCGAATGTACGAATCAGCGTTAACTTTTCACGAGGTTCTTTACGGTTGACTCTATTCTTATTTTGAGGCTGTGTACCTGTTTAGATTTACAGGTTAGTCAACCATAACACTTACACGTAGGAACCTTGGATATCATTTTCGCAAGAGAATAGGCAGAAACTAAGAGCCTTGGATATCATTTTCGTAATAGGGAAAGTTGTGGGTAATTCCACCAGACACGTGAGATACGTGTTTGGTGGAAACATTGATTATTATTTGCTGGCCAAGGGAAACATTTACAATACTGAACTCTAACGATTTTTACAATTATTCAGTTATACAACGATAATGAAGTAAAGGTTCTTGCAACACGATTAATTAAATTTTATCGTCACGATGGTTTGCCACTGAATATGGTTCAGCAGCTTGATTAAAGCAACTTGTGCAAACTGTCTGGCAACTTGTAATCTACACACCGATTAACTTTGACCTTCGAGACTCTATGTTAAAGTTTGTCTATGCTCCATACAATCCTGTTTGATATCATTATCGATTAGATCTTCCAAGGTCCATAACCGTAGGTATACGTCCCAAGGTCTCGTTAGCTGATTACATTCATAACATATTTCAAAGGAAATACTAAAGAGTATAATACTTTCTTACAAAAAGTACTAACTTTCAAAAGGATACATTTTTTCCAGTGTTTGTGTGTATGTATGTATTGAGCCTTTCGATAAGTATGCTACAGTAGGCACGGATCATTGGTATCAATAACGTACGTTAAGCGGTGGGATTTGATGTTTTTAATTTATTGTTAGGTGTGTGATTGTGAATGATATTTCTTACGTGACTTAGTGGCTTTTGTAACAAGCCGTTATAGCCTACAGCCATTGCAAAGCATGTTCGCGCGGGCTTTGAGCGACCGCAGCATGGGTCATGGGACCAACGTAGAATATGACATCACATTTAACTATTCCGTTATAATCTTACATATTATAAATGAAGTGAGGGGATACATATTTATAAGGTCAGAAATACTGTATCAACCAACACTCATAACTTTATATAGAATGTTATTTGTATACACTCTGTTAATTAACATGAAAGCCCTTACATTACTTTATGTGAACCTACGTTTACTAGGTGGATTGAAAAGTACTCGACCTAAAACAGATTCATTCAATTCTAAAAATCAGGTCTATCCACATTATTTAGTTCAGTTCAGATTAGTTAATTCTGTGAGGTTCGAAACGTGTGCGTTTATTAGTTTCGATTTTATTTTTATTTCTTTATTAAAGCAATGGGACATAGTTTCTGTTAATGGAGAAAATCGAGCAGCGTGCCGTTATTAAGAAGCTCCATAAGAAGGGGCTTAACCGAAAGCCATTCATGATGACATGGTCAGTACTTCAGGCGATTCTACTCTATCTTATTCATCAGTCAAAAAGTGAACAGTAGAATTCCAGCGTGGTAGAGAGTGTGAAAGATGAACTCAAAACCGAGATTATAGGCATCTCTTATGAACGTAATCAAAAAATCATAGTCGAGAAATTGGGTTTCCACAAGGTGTCTGCGAGGTGGCTTCTGCGTCCGCTTTCAGTTGAACAAAAAAAGGACGCGATTGACTATTTCACGTGACAGTTTGGAATTATTTGAAGCCGATACACTCACGATCTCCTGAATTGGCTTGTTACAATGGACGAAACATGGGTTCATATGGTACGCCAGAAACAAAACAACAATCGAAACAGTGGAGAAGACCTGGTACACCACCCCCTATAAGACTGACTACTACTGTATCTTATTACGTCGTTTACGTTGAAAGAAAAGCGTCCAGGAATGCTCAGAAAATAAGTTCACTTTCATGAAGATAACGCCCGTGTTCACGCGTCTGTGCAATCAATGACCGAAATCCACAATTGTGGCATTGAACTTTCACCGCTTCCACCTTGATCCGGCACCGTCAGATTTCTTTCCGTTCCCTAACCTAAAAAAAGCACTTGGGAGGTCAAAGATTTTGGACAAGCGACGAGGTCAAAACAGCAGTAGACGCATATTTCGACTATAAGCAAGAATCTTTTTTTTTTTCCAATGGTCTAAATGTTCTAAATGGGAGGTGGCAAAAGTGCTTATGGTGATTATGTAAGAAAACAAAAGTATAACTGACTTAGTATGTGTTTATATTCTCGGTTCGGCCGAATAACTATCAATCTACCCTCGTATAACATTCCATTCCGTATCATGTGAATTATTCCCAAGAGTTAAGAAATTAAGGTATGTTTTACAATATTTTTATTAAAGGAAGAAGTCGGAAATTATCTTCCCATCACTCGTGTAAAACGGCTCTATGAATTTACTAATCTTAATTTTCAATATTTATAAAGATATCACGATGTCTTCAGTGGGTATACAAAGCAGGTGACAACGCCAGTATCAATTTGTAATAAATGTATATACTCGGTATAATTTTATAGAAACTTGTTCTTATAAATAGCCCCTAATACCGAAAATGATGATTATTTAATAACCTCTCGGGCGTAAGCGAATCCGTTATTGTCTGACTGCTCTTTTTCTATAAGTAAGCATTGATACAAAAATACCAAGTTGTATAGTCTCAAAACCGTCCGTATAAAAGATGTGCAACTGTCAAATTATGGACTTTGTAAAAAAACAATTTAAAATCGTGCACGGAAGGTTGTCTTTGCAAAAAAATATGCATCAAATCGTGTTTCTTGTACTTTTATAAGTAAATGTTAACAAGTTAATTACCACTAAGGAAGTAATGTCCGTCTTCAAATACAAATGTGAAATTTACTACTTTTTTTAGATTCCGAGTGTGTTAGATCATACACGCCAATCGGTGACAGCTGGGATGAGCATGGAAACGAATTTAGCGCATTGAAATTAGCCGTGAAGAAGTACGATGATGGAGTAATGTCTTCGCATCTGTCTACCCTTCAAGTGGGGGACCTGGTGACCGCGTCTGGGCCTTATGGGGATTTTGAACTTCAAAAGGTTTGTAATTAGCTCTTTTTACATCATGACTCATGAATCATGCTTTATGGTCAAGCCAAAACTTTCTGAAGTGGGTAGGTAAATCACTCCCTAAAATCTTCAATGTTGACGCGTTTGGTTTGTCTGGTCTTTTTTGTATGTAATGCTTGTAATTTTAAAAGTTTAAAATCCCCACCTTCAGATGAAGGGTGAGGATTTTCAATATAGTGCCAGATCCTCCTTGCACTATATTGATTTGTTATTATATGAATTGGAATTATATTTTAGGATAAGTTGTAGTTAACGCATATAATTTCATTTTTACATCATATAATAAATGTAATTCTGATGATAAATGCAGTGAAAGTTAAGCAACATACAAAACTTCACTATAATTTATTTCATTAACATATTACCGGTAAAGATAAATACCCAATAGGTTCTACTTGGATTAGACTATCATTAATGTTAATGTGGATTATACGTGAACGAATGATACATTTTACTCGACTAACCGGCTCGAGTAACAGATAAAATCTACAGCGAAAACATAGTAGGATAACGTGTAAAGACCCTTTCACCGTAAAATTGTATAACGGTTGCCTAGTTGAAGTTCGCATGTTATGTTCAATCTAGCAAATAAAAGATAGCAGGATGAATTATATTATAGAGTTAGCTATACATGGCTATATGATTTCGCCATTTTATTTCTAAGTTTATTTACATGGCATTTTATTGACTTTCGTGTTTGCATTTATAGTTTTATGGACCACAAAGTGTTTTGTGTTTTTGAATTAACTATTGTTATTTTCATTTTTTCATTTTTACGATGGAATTGGATGTTTGTTGTTTGAACGTGTTTGATGTGGTAAACTCTCAGTTCATACAATATGAAATCTATATAAATCGTCAGGCATATAATTTAAATATTGTTTATGGATCCATTCTGTCATACAGTAGGACTAGCATAAGAGTAACGAAATTACGATATCCTGACGAGACCATCCTTTTAGCAGTTAACGAGGAAGGGATGTGCGTGCTTTTGAACAGAATGGAGTTAGTAAGCGAAAACCGGGGGCTCTCTGTAAACAAACCTAAGCAAAGATCATGATCAAATCGCTAAGAAAAATTCAATCTCACTGGCAAGCTTAACCTGGAGACAATTCAATCTCACTGGCAAGCTTAACCTGGAGACAATTCAATCTCACTGGCAAGCTTTACCTGGAGACAATTCAATCGCACTGGCAAGCTTAACCTGGAGACAATTCAATCTCACTGGCAAGCTTAACCTGGAGACAATTATGACCTTTGAATACCTAGGCTCTACTTTTAGCAACGATGGTTCCTGTGAATCTGAAATCCGTCGAAGAGCCGGGATTGCCAAAAATCACTCAACGAGATAGAATCCGGAGAAACAGTAAGATCTCGAAAAATCACGAAGAAATTGTTGGTAAACAATCCAGTGTTCTCCATCTTTCTATATGGAGCTGAGACGTGGACTGTAAAGGCTGCAAACCGAAAACCCATTTTCGCCTTTGAGATGTGGTGCTGGAGGAAAATGCTGAGAATACCATCCATGGACGACGAAATCAATCTTGCTACAACTCAAGCTGGACAATACACCACGACTGTCTAACATTTGCCCACACCGCTCTTTCGAACTCTTCGGCCATACCGCAGGTAAATCAGATGACAAACTGGAGAAGCTGATTGTGACCGGAACGGTTGACGGCAAAAGACCAAGGCAGGAATCCGTCAGACCAGATTCGCACCACCCTCGACACAAAAGTTGCCGACGCCCTACAGATGTTTGTACTCTCTGTTCTTTTTCTGTTATGTCTTCGTTATTTTTGTATCTTTGATAGATGTATGTATGATGAAAATGTGTAACAGTAGTACTAATTAGCCTAAGTGAATTATATTCTATTCTACATAATGCAGTCGCTGAAGCTACATTCGACTAAGGCTAAGAATGTTTGTGATAATTTTGTTTTTCGCATTAACTTTCATTGTAATTCCCTTTCAGTTGAAAAAAGTGAAGACTGTCGTATTTGTAGCGGCTGGTACCGGCATTACTCCAATGTTAGGCTTGTTGCGGCTTGTCGTTACAAGGTCCAATCCCAGAAGGTAAGTTTCGGAATCAAGTCAGGTGATAAGTTCCTACTTACTGAAAGAGGAGGCTAAGTGTTGAGTCTTTTGTAGTTTAAGGGCGCATTCGAGGTGACGTGTAGCCCACCATTTTATTTTTATTTTATTTATTAAAGAACACCAAAAGTACACACATTAATACATCCATATCAATAAAAATTAAAAAGAATTCTGATGCATTTCTGATCTATACATACAATAAAGCCAATTAGTACACAGTAAAAATAATTAATTATAAAATTTAATAAAACTTATAAATCATTATAGAACTAAATATAAATTTTGACAAATATAGGAATTAAATCAAATATTAAATTAAATCAAAATCACTTAAAAGATGAAATTTGAGCATCATATGAATTCGATAATCTCATTAAGGGAGAAATGTTTTACTTGTTGACTAAAAACCTCCGAGTACAANNNCTAGGGGGAGGGCGTGTAAATACCTACGAACTAAGCTCATACATATTTGATGAGCTATTGTCAATAGTTTCGAGATGTTTTTCTCTCACTCACATGATAGCGCCGCACATATGCCGCAAAGTATCGCGTTTCGTGTGGTTTGTGAGTAGCTGAGGGCCCATAAAGGCTCTAGACGACTATAGCTCACGCCTTTTCAGTTTAGTGATAGACCGGCCTTGTAGGAGGATGTAGTGCCATGCATGGTGCATGACACTACATCCTCCTATGCAACGGAATTGGGCCGGCACGCCCAGGGAGTTACCACTCGCTCACATAACACCGCCATAAATTGACATGTTCAGTTTCGCGTATCGTACGGTTTGTGAGTAGCCGGTGGCCCATGGAGGAGAAGGAGGGCAACGCATCGGCATAGTAATTATGTGGATGTTTACGGGCATCGGTAGTCGTAATAAGGCTCCGATTGCTCGTTTGTATATGAATATAAAATATGTTTCCGTTGTCTAGTACCTGTAACACAAGTCTTTACGGTACTTAGCACAGGGCTAGGCCAGCGTGGTGTGATAAGTCCACAGACAGATTATTATTTATATTCTGATTACAAAGTATGTATAAGTAATATAAAACTTAATTATATGTTAAACTTGTACGGCCTCTATTGTCTTTGTACGTATTTTATTTTTCAGCGAACGCATACATTTATTATTCTTTAACAAAACGGAAAAAGACATAGTGTTTAGAAACAAATTTGAAGAACTAAAACAACAAGACGACAGGTAATTATTTCTTTAGTCGGTTTTTAGGGGTAACCAATCGACAAATAGCATAGAATTTTGTCGTGTCCGTCTATCCGTCCGTTTCTCACAGATGATTAAATCGGAGATTATTGGTACTGCATGTTTGAAATTTGGAAGACTGAAGTATTTTATGATAGAGACCGCCAGAGAATAATGTAGTATGAATTTGAAAACTAATCCGTTATTTTTTATGTAATCGTTCGTGGCTGGTTTTATCGAATATAGTCCATTAAAAGGAAATTTTTTGGTGCGTTGTATATACCAGCAGTTTTGGACTTGTGGCGCTTGTAGGGGAGATCTATATCTAGCCGTGGACGTCCTCTAGCTGCTGAAGAATGAAAGAAGAATGAATTATAGTTGGCACAAGTGTTAATATAGAAGAAATCGGAACACTTGCAATGTACGCCATATTAGGAAAAAGGTTGCAGGTGGTTTTATTGTTAATCCAATTATTGAATAAAATATTGGTCAAGAAAAATGTTCAGAACATTTTTCGTCACAAAGCAAGCTATATGGACAAGTTACATTTAGTCTCCAAGTTTTATCATGTAACTTTTAGTAGTAGAATAAAAAATAACACCGTTGTAAACCAGAGCACATAAACTTACCGAACACATTTTCATGTTATTTATTTTAGAGTTTGTAAGTGGAAGTTCGTTCTACCTGGATGAGTTAGTAGACCGTGCTTTGTTGTATGTGATGTTTTATGGCATACTAATGAGGACTGTGGTGAGGAAACGAACCTATTTTGTGAGTACCGACGCCCATTAACGTCTACATATTCAGATTCGTCTCTCGTGCTCAAGGAGCCACTAGCTACACACAATATGCTTTATAACTAATTCTTTAGCATCATCATCAGCCGAACGACGTCCGCTGCTGGACATCGTCCTACGTCACTCCCATAACTAATTCTACATATTTAATCATAAATTTCCTTTCAGGCTAAACGTCTTGTATATTTTGTCGAACGCTGATGATTCCTGGACAGGACCTAGGGGACGAATTTCAAACGAAATATTAGTCGACGCTTTAGATAAAGGTGCGATTTGTAAGGGAGATGACAGCGCCTACTTCGCGTGTCTCTGCGGCCCTACGGAGTTCACCCACACTGGTGTAGATTTACTAAAGAAAATCGGTTTGAGTGAGGATCGTATACATGCTTTTATTGGATGAACTTAAAATTTACAAGGCACGTGTAGTATACGTTATTAATGTTGGATGGAGACTGAATAGTTATTTTCCTTACATTATATGTTTAGTACCATTCAGTCATACCAAAAATAAGAGCTAGCACAATCCAAGGACTATATTTTTGTTACATCTCCATATAGAACTTTATCTCCGATCTCACTAAATATTTTCCTGTTTAAGTTTTTAATGTGACGTACGTAACCCGCTTATAATGTGCGATGGATATGTCCTGTTAAAAACCCCATAAAATATTTTTAATATGACCGTTAATTGTTATTATATAATCTTATGTAAAACAGGTATATAACAATCATTATTTATTTAATTGGTTTGGACGCTACGTTTCGTGTCTGTTTAAATTAATTAGGATTTAAAACAAACATGAACATGTTTGAAATAATGTTCACTTTTCATATCAAAATACGTTTGAGTGAAGCGTCATTGCGTACACATGTGTACATCTTTTCATGAAAATTTAATTATGTGCAATATTTAGAAATAACATTGTAAATACAAGTAGCCGTAAAATAGGCTTTCCAGGTGTAAAATTTGTACCATATCTGCATGTACAGGTCGAATGTTTTGTCTATCCTAAATCACTGTATTATTGAAACTATCTTGAATCTTGCGTGTGTTGATAAAATATTTTCTTGAATTACGATTACTAGATTTGGCTCATGCCAACGATAAGATTACTTTTAGGCTGGCATTTGTTTATACTCTCATTTGTTCGTTTAGTGCGGGCATTGATATAACTAATTGCAACATTACAAGCGCTACTGTAAGATATACGATATTTAAATTGGATTGATGATATTTATCTCTTTAACATTACCCGAAAATTGTTAAATTTCCAATCCTTTCTTTACTGATACAATAATTATTTATTATCATAATAATCTCAAATTGCTAAAAAATATATCATTTTAATTCATACCATGCCTTAGCATTACGATCCGATCACCTAACGATCGCTATGTAAAATGCATACAGTGTGTTGTGGGTATTAGAGTAATAACAGTCGCAGTAGATAAAGAAATCACGTGACGAAGTAAGAAGTTGCAAAGAAACGGCGATGTAAAGTTAAACGTGTTAGGTATTTTTTACAATTAATAAATAGTTACAAATTTCTATATTTTTCTGTTAGTAAATTTACTACAAAATATAATAATATAAATACTTATAACTATTAGTATTTAATGTACAAGTCACGTACGTCCGCTAGAGATATATAATGTTATAATAAAATAAATAATACACCTTAAGAACAACCTACCTTATATAATTATAAAAGTAATGTAAAATATAAACAATAAATTGTAGAAGGCATAAACTTTAGACGTCATAAATTTTCTTTGATAATGAGTT
>JAFELO010000286.1:470151-493742 GCA_017140195.1 Eumaeus atala | reverse complement strand
ATTTATAATAAAATGTTGTTACTTTTGTAAGTTAGTCTTTAGTATTTTTGCTACAAACTTAACAAAAACATAGGATATTTACAAATAATATGTTTTTGTTAAAAAATAATATAATATTAACATATTTTTATCACTTTATGCTTATTTGTGATTAAAATGGTTTTTTTTAAACACCTCGAAGTGAAACTTCCTTCACACACAAAAATGATGGAGTCGTTTCGTCATTACGTATCATACGATTATATAATTTGTAGTCATAGGTACAAATACAGTTTTCACTTTTCGGACAATATCTTTGTAGTGGTCAACTACGGAAATATTTTCACTTGTATAATGAACACAACAAACAAGATAATAAGATAAATGTTACATAGGTATATAAATTACCACATTACATATTAATTGACTTCTATAGAAATGGCGAATATTTTGTGACAAAAATATTGTCTTCAAGTACTGCCACAGTAGCGTTAACATTTAAGTTTGTTCTTTGGATGCTACTTTTTTTAACACCTGACCTTAAAAATATTAGGATATAAAGAATTTGACTAGGCCAGTCAATATGATAGATACATCATTTAAAAAAAAACTATCAACTTTAAAAAAATATTTAGTGACGTTGATTAAATCACTATTGATTGCACAAATACACAATATTTGCGTCTTTGTATTCCTAATGTATTCAAACATTGTCTCAATAGATAAATGTTACGAAGTACTTATGATGTGATTTTTAATTGATTTGATTGGTCAATGTTTTTCTAATCATCATTTTATTGTAATATTTTTAAAAGAAATAATTGAATGAACTTACAAATTAATTGTATATTGAAGTGCCTACATTCCATAGGGTTTATTAAAACTGATTTGTTTAAAGGTCTGTTTTGGTTGTTATTTTTTTTTTTCGAAATAAATTTTTCAATTAACAAAAGTTTAGAATTTATTTGTACATCCTAATGTACTAAGTTTTCCGATGGTGCTTGGCCTACTGGGCCGATTAGTGGATCAACGAAGCAGTACAAGAATGGCAAAAATACAACACAATTTATAGGAAAGAAAAAAAATGTTTTCGAGACATATATTCTTCTTCTGCCCCCTGGCCTCACCCCGTTTCAATATCAGATAATATCGGGATTGGCTACCTGATTTTGGTGATTTGGCGAGAGCGCCAGCATTCACACGGTGCGACTGCCACCTGACCTCTGCGACCCATAAGGGAAACTGGACCCAATCCTAAATTAAGTCGCATTCGACTATACGAATCCAAGTTTCCTCACGATATTTACCTTCATCTCTTCTGAACACATGTATCGAAGAAAATTAACGGGAGTTAGAACGGCATTCATTAAAAAGTTTGAGGGACAACTAACATTTCTCCCGTATTATAATAACTAAGTTCATTAGGCAAATATCGCACGTATGAACTAAATCGTTTAACTACGCACACATACAACATACTGTCAGCATCATCATTATCGGCCGTTAACGGTCCACTGCTGGACATAGGCCCCTTGCCCCTTCCAAGACGACCGTTCTTCTGCTACTTGCGTCCATCCCGGACCGGCTACTGCACGGAGATCGTCTCTTTTCCTGAACGCGGCCTCCACTCCAGAACCTTACTGGCCCATCTGCTATCTGATCTTCTGAGTGTGTGACCAGCCCATTGCCACTTCAGGGAGCCTATTCGTCGCGTGATATCGGATTCTTTAATTCTCTGCCGTATGACTTCGTTACGAATTCTGTCGGACAGAGAAACACCCAACATAGCACGTTCAATAGCCGGTTGAGCTACCGCAACCTTGCGCACCAGTCCAAAAATAATATACTTTAGTACACTGTACATACAACGATGAAAATTATAAATCCAAAGAGTTTGTTTGTTCGTTTGTTTCAACGCGGCAATGCCAGGAACTTTAAAAAAATTATTCAATTTCATATAGCCTATTTATCCAGGCAGGCGTTAGACTAATTTTATATCACGCGACGACGACAAACAGAGTATGCGAACCACTGCAGCTAGTCTATATTTTATATAAAAGCGAAATACCGCTCACATATTAATCACGAAACCTCATAAACTATAAAATATACATAATCTAAAGACTTTAAATCTGGCAGATGGTTTCGTTCAGAGTGCACATAAATCCGCTAAGAAAAATTTTTGCAGGTGAAACCGCGTCAGGCGTTCCAGTCACTAACAAGACTGTCTACGGTCGTTGTTTCATTTACATTTTCATAGCAACGAGCAACTGGATTTATTGGTCCTACATTAAAATCCACACCGTTATGCGAAGAGTTGTCCTTCACTCCATCCCTCCATGAGCCGCCGGATATTTATAAACTGCACTAAAAGCTCCATCACTTTACGGAGGTACCTTTTTCACCTTACCTTTTCTATCAAAATTTACCTGCTTGATCAAGGGCACTGCTTCCTATTTATATTTTAGATTCCTTCACAGCAGAATCGGATCCCGACTGCAAACTGTTGACCAAAATATGAACCAATAAGTACCGTAAAACCTCTGATAAAATACCAGTTATTTACAAGAGCGAAGTATTGATCACAAAAGCCCGGCAAGTCAAAATAAACCCGGCTTACGGTATTATTTATTTTAAAACCAACAAGTCGTAACTGCTACATGTATGGCACTGATGTTACATATATATGTGGGTGGGCATGTATAATGCTGTGGCAACTGCTTATGTTTCACATGCTCGCTTCCCGCTTATCTCTCGGGGTTAATTGTTCAGCTTAGAGCTTAAATCGCGCCTCAGCTCAGCTGTAGCAGCATCATTCATCAGCGGGCACCCGAGTAAACATCTAAGTGCCGTGTACCACGCCACATACGCATACATGTTTATATAACGACATGTCGATACACTACAGACGGCAACCGCACCGAAATTGTGTTTAGCGGAAAAGCAGTGCTGACACACGGCCACCGTTCATTGTGAAAGCTCTCTATGTAGCCAAAGACTTAGAAAAGCAACGACAGTGAGCGTCTCGAAACCGTCGCTATAAAAAATGCAACTCTCTGTCAATAATTCGACAGTTGCATAATTGCACTTTGTAAAAACAATTTAAACACATGCGCGTAAGGTCGACATTTCAAGGACATATGTTTAAATTTTGCACAACTTTTAGAAATAATATGCATTGTAAAAACGATTTAAAATCGAACACATTAGGTTGATATTGTAAAGAAAAATGTTCTTGCACAATCACGGATGCTTCACAATGACAGTTGAATATGAAATCGCACATCTTGTATAAATGCACATATATAAATGTTCATAAATAAATGCTCATACATTAATATTTTACGCGGCGCGGTCGCTGTGTCGAAGCCGTGTGCAAACGGCACTCAAGGATTAAAATAGTTTTTTCTTTTCATATTTAGAAAATAGTCGAAAGAACTTAGACCTACGTGAATAAAACGGTGGGGTATGCCCCACGGTACCATGCGAGTAAAAGATACAATAAATTCGAACTTCACACGTCCCACTTTTGTACTCGGTTTAATCTCGGGGGAGTGTTCAAAATCAGACGGTATCGCCATATATGTTTGCGCCATACATCTAGTGAAAAAATATTATATATTCTTACATCCCTATGTTGCTTTCCTTGCGATGTTTTCCTTTACCGCTGGGCCAGTAGATTGCGTCAATTGGAAAGTACACAAGAACATAGAAAAGCAAATTTATCAAACGTTTGTACAGTATCTTTCCAACTTATATTATTACACGCAACTTGAGCAGCTATGGCTCATAGCTGCTTAAGTGGCCTGTAATATTGTTGTTATGAAGGTAAAATAAGCAGCGATGGCGCAGCTGGGAATACTCATTTTTGATACTCTAGTATAATTGGAATTCACTACCTTGAATAACTCATGTATAAAATTATTGTATAGACGTTTTATGAATGATTACTTCATATGAAAACTGAATTTTGAGGTACAAGAAATTCTTTGAGATAATTAGATTGTGTAGTTACTTTACAGGTTAAAACACGATAAACAATTGCTCAATAAAAGGTATTAGCGATTAACTACGACGATTATACAATTGTTCGACGTTTCGGCAGGGTTGTCCCAGTAACACCTACCACCACTCGTTAAAATCTTTATTTACGTATTTATTACACGTGTTGAAACCCGTAAAGTAACATCAAAATGTGTAACAAACGCGTATGTCTTAAACAATTATTAAAAGTAAATAGTGTGGGGAATATAAGGTATTCAACCGATGTTCAAATTAAAAAAAAATGTTATGGACATACAATTAAAGATTTGGAAAATTTGAGAGTGAAAAATTTATTAAAATTTCATTCTTTTAAGTTTTGATTATCTCAAACAAAAACATATATTGAAAAAAGTCGACAATAGTCCATTTTTTTCGAAGTGTCCTAAATGGTAAACCAATATGGTGTAGTTCCGGTTTACGACAATACAGACGGTAAAGTGTTTAGACACGAAGTGCAAGTAGCCAAATAAACGAGGTGTCTTAAATAAAATGAAAGATTATTAAGAAAATTCATATTTGTTATTGTTTAAAGCATAATGTTAATGGATGTCAAAGTTCATTATGAGTATATCATCTTTTTGTAATACTTTAAACAAAAAATAGCCTTATTTCACTCACATCATAACGTATTTTTCATTGTTCAAAAAATATGCTTTGGAAGAGCGATAGTAATGTTAGTGGGTTATGTAATATATATGCTATAATAGAATCGGTACTTTATTAATAACTGTTATATAATAATATATGGGTGATATGATATAAACTACGAATTATAAATGTTGTGTGAGACACTGAAAAAAAAAACATATTTTGTCGACATAAACATAACAATTTATTGTTGTGTTTACATTACTTAACAATTAGTGCAAATGCATTGTATATTACATTACATGATGCGCATCGTGTTTAATAAAAACAAAAATCTTAATTAGATAGAAATTGATTCAGTTTGAAAATTTCTTAACATGTAAACGTTCAATCATTAGTAATATGTTCACTCAGTCTACTCATTTTCATCCCAAAGTATTCCACCCACAACCCTATTCTTCCAAATGATAAGTAAGCAAGTGTCAAATTCAAAATTTTGCTATAATCTATCTATAATCTATTCCTTCAATTTTCGTATTCTATTTTCCTTTTCGTATTATATTGAATTAAAAGTGTTATATAAATATATTGTTATTGCTTTTTAGTGTTAAGTGATCTTACATAATATCATCGTCAGTTATTTTATTGCCTTACAGAGAATAACATAGTGATAAAGTGAAATATTGATTTTTATGTTGAGGGGTTTGGAGGGGTTGGTTCACGTGACCTTACTTTCCTCCACCCCTCCAACGGGCCGGTTACTAAAGAATCACAGGATACGCTATCACTGTCCGGCGGCGTCATGTGAGCGAAAGGCGCTAACCTAACCTTCCCGGTCGTGTCGGTCGAATTTGGCTGCAATTCATGTGCCGTACACCTGCCTCTTACTAAAACTTAACTCCCTCTTATCTCTCCTATAACTTGGGCAGATTTTATTACGTATGGAACGATGATGGCCCTCGCATAGACGGCATGAACATATGTTGTGATTTGTGAAAAAATATGATATGAAGAAAAGTAAACTCTTTTACAATAACTGGCTGTCGACGAATTTTTGAAATAAAACACTGATATCCTTCAAATGTACAAAGCATCTGAAATAAAGTAACATTAAAAGCTTTATACATACCAAATAAGTACAAAGGATAATACAGTGAAGATAATGGAATAAGCTTACGAGAAAAGTCCCAAAGTGTAGAGCGCATTGATATAAGTTTTGCTTTCAAGTTTCAACCTTCTATAACTATTTTTATAACATGTAAAAAGTTGCCACACTATACGTTGGAAGGGGGAGGGGAGGATAGATACACATCTGCTTGACAATACTGCGGATGTCTATGGACGTAGGTAGTTATCATAAATATACGTACTATAAAAAACTATCATACGCACGGTATTATAAAAAAATATGCAAATGTAAATCAAAATTTGTGATCGTAGCTTTAAGTGGTTTGCGAATTAGGTTAATGGAAAAATTTTATATTTGTGAAGTAGCTTGTTCTTGCTCAGCGATTTACTGTTCAACCCGACGGGTAATCGGGTGAAAATAATCCCGCAATATTATTTTAATTCTATTTTAAATTATTGTGCTATTTTAAAAATCAGTCTTCGTGTCCCTAGAGTTTAAATAATTATATTTTTTCCTACAATATTTCCAAATAATACGTGATAATTTATCGCTATACGGGGGTGATAACGGCGATTAATTTTCCGAACCATCAATCATTTCGCTGGTCTCATGTTAAAACTATCACTGTAAACATGCAAAGTAGAATTGTGGATATTGCGGTTAATTTCTTTACACGTTTATTGAAAGCTTAAATTTCGTATAATGGCTTGCTTCACAGTAGCTAAAGCGTTCACTCATTAGGACTCTTTACACAGAGATGGCAGCGGCCGGCAGCGAAGCATTTTAGAATCTATCATCGCTAATGTAATATAGAGTATAGCTTGAGATACTTGACAGGCTCACGTGGCCGCCTCCTGCGCCGTTAGCACTTGACGATTTCCGAGCCAAAACTCCATAGAAGTGTTCGCCGCTTCGCTGCCGCCTGTCATTCGTCTATAGTTATTTCCTTTCTCTCTTGCCTGATTTTACCGTCAGTTTCATGGGACCACGGAAACTCCAAAATAATTATGTAGGTAAAAAGTTTGTCCATTCTTCGCGTCCAATTATAAATAATTATTCAAAAAGTGCGAAACGCTGCGTTGAAATTAATTCAATGTTACTTTCCTTGTACCAATAGAGGAAAAAATATTTTATAATTGCGAGACCGCTGCAAATAAATGGAATTTTGGACAATATTTTCATTTCGGATATTGCTGACTTTGAGCAATAATGTTGCCGCATCTCACTCAATTTACGGATGTTTGTACAATTGCATAAATGAATAAGTTTTCTGCATTTTTATCGATATTTTAGATATACGTTTATGTGTTTAGATAAACGTTCACAATGGCGGAATATGCCCAATTATTAATCTGTGCGCCATACAGCCTGTAAACATTATACTGTATAGACATAGCCTTCGAGATTCAGGACCGCTGCTTGTGTTTCGTATGGCCCAACCGCGCGTAGCTCGTTGTCTGTACACCAAACATTAAAACGATCTTATTGGTTTATAGACGTAATTAGTCTAGGATAAGAGAGATAGTGTTGACTTTCTTGACAATGGCACACAGTAAACACACAAAAATTTGCTTTCATGTCTCCAAGACTCTATGGGATGGTAAAGCTCCCTATCAAGTTACGAATTCCAACTAACTAGTCCTCTCCACTTTATCTGACGAATTAAAAGGAATTCACGTCGTGGAAAATGTTGAAATAACTTCTACTCGGCGATATTTGAACGTTTTCGAGGTCTATTTTAATTATCGAATTAGGGAAGAGATTGAAGCATTCAGGGTACGTATAAATAAGTTCTCCGTAAAATGAATCGTCATCTAAATTATTTACTTCCCTTCGTCTAACTACATGGTTTTGTATGATTTAATTAAATATTAAAATCAGAAATATTCATGAATAATTCACACATGGAGTTTTAATATTAAAATCAGATTATAGCTCGCAGCAGAACCAGCTTATAAATTTTCACCACCAACAGTTTTCTATAGACAATAAATAAGTCTTTTGGCACTCACCGCCCAACGTCAATATCTAAGATCCTTTGAAGCTCCATAGGGTAATACCACGGCAATGGTGAGTCTTACAAGAGCAACAAACAGTACATTATACGGACTGCTAATATTTTCCCGACCCGACTCAGCTAGGCCAGGTACCCTGATGGTTTGCGCCTCACCAAGGGCGGCACTGATGGCACTTGCGGTGGTCATTGTGGATATTCGGCACTATCATGTACCGCGCATGTCCCACACTCCACTGGACCCCATTCAGGGCCGGTGAAGGTGCGTAAACGTATTTATACGTTTCTCCGCGTCAACAAAAAAAGGAGTTACCTACATCCCACCCCACAAGCGAAGATTGTAAGAATAAATGTACCTACAATGTATTTATTTATTTTAAGATACAACATTAAACATTACAAATAATGGAAAGAAATGGCTATTTTGTAGAATTCCAGAAAGCATATTTAAATCAACGACGGTTTGGGAAGGTAAAGCCCGGGAGATGCCGGGGCAGCTCTGCGGGGGTCGGGGGACAGACCAACCTACATACGTAAACAAATACATACGATAAACCTGAATCTGTTTGGTAGGCGAAGCTCATCAATATTTCATCTAGATTTACAAAAGGCCAACCACAGCTTCACGTTGCTTCAGGTGAAAAATACAATGATTCAAATGCTCGCTACCAAATTTCATTGCTCGCTTGTACAATCTACTGCTTTTAAATATGACTTATATTATGATAATTATATTACTATGAATTATTTAATAATAGTTCCGATGCACATTACCAAAGGCAACACAGTCGCGGTTTGTGGGTATCCCCACGCACCCACAAAACGTTTGAAAATTTCTAATGTTCTTCTGTACTATATACTAATATTATAAAGAGGAATCATTCGATTGTTTGTTTGTTAGCATTCGAAACTACTGGGCTGCTTTGAAAGTGAAAAATGCAAACGAGCAATCGGAGCCTTTTTACGAAAACCAACGCCCGTGAACACCCTCATAATTGCTATGGCGATGCGAGCCCTCCTACCGAAACGCGAAACTGAAGATGTCACTTCAGGCCGGTATCATGTGAGCGAGAGGTACTTTCCTGGTCGTGCCGGCCCAATTCCATTGCATAGGGCGTAATGTAATTGTGACTTACAAAATGCGATATATATAGATATAAAACTTGGAGAGCGTAATTCTGTGAAGTCCTACGTTACACGCATACAAGTGCAGTGTATGTTGAAACCAAATGTTAACCATAAAGTAACCCGTGCTTTAAAAGGGCACACTACGGCTACTATTTGCGCCCGGACGCGAACATTCGATAATTCATGATAGTAATGTTATTTTATTATTAACTAGCGAGCCGTCCGGCTTTGCTCGTGAACAAATTATATGCTAAAACCTTTCTCGGCAATCCCTCTATCGATGGATGAAAACCGCATAAAAATTTCCGCAAGTTTCTAGAAAATTCGTCCCATACAGAAAGAGTGTTTTATGTATAAGAAGACTAACGATCCGGCTTCGTCGTCGTAAATATCAGGGACCGAGTACTCTCCTTAACAAATTGTACACTAAAACCTTCCAGGGGTGCTCTGTGCTCAGGTGAAATCCGCATGACAGTGGATATATCATCATCATCATTATGAGCCCTTATCGGTCTACTGCTGGACTTAGGCCTCTCTCAATGAAAGCAAGGACGACCGATCTCCTGCTACTAGCATCCAACCCGGACCGGCTACTGCACGGAGATCGTCTTCCCACCTGGTGAACGGACCTCCAGAACCTTACTGGCCCATCTGCCATTGGTTCTTCCGAGTGTGTGACCAGCCCATTGCCACTTCAGCGAGCAAACTCGTCACGTGATAGCGGATACTTTAGTTCTCTGCCTTATAACTTCGTTACGAATTCTGTCGGACAGAGGAACAACCAACATAGCACGTTCAAAAGCCCGTTGATCAGCCCCTAATTAAGAGGCCACGTTTCGGCCCCGTAGGTCATTACAGGGAGAACGCATTGGTTGAAGACTTTTGTCTTCGAGCTCTGCGGTATAGGCGTCGAGAGAAGCTCCGGAAGCTTGGTCACATTCTCTCACATGCCGCCCAACCCAAATGAATCCTTCTATCGGCTTCCGTCTCGAAGTTATGTCTACCTAGTTGCAATAGTTGCCCGAGGTAGACGTATCCGTCGACGTCGAGAACAGCACCACCTTTGTTGACCGGCCTTCGGAGAACGTGTTCGTTGAACATGAATGACTTTTGTCTTGTCCAAGTTCATCCTAGGGGTAATACGTCGGGAGGATTCATTTAGGCTGTGCCACATTTTCTGCGAGCTCTCCAACGATTCGGCCAGCATAACGATATCGTAGATACGTACAATCTATAATTCCATACTAATATTTTGAACCTACAAATTTTGTTGTTTGAACGCTCTAGTCTTAGGAAGTACTGGAATAATTTAAAAAATTCTTGCAGTATCATGTGGCCCATTTATTGGGGCATGGTATAGGCCGTAAATATATTGTAATATATAGTCTACGATAAGTACATACGTTACATGGACGAAACCGCGAGACAAGTCTGTAATTATAACATTAATTTTTAGCCCAAAAGTAATGGATGCTCCCCTTAGGAGAGATATAACGAGGGTGAGAGTCATAATGATATTTAGTAACAGAGTAACGGTGTTAAAATTCTAAAAGAGAACCATATTCTTCGTTTTGTACAAATCGTTTAATAAAAACTTTCTCAGTTTAACATGCCGAATTGTGATCGAGATGAATTAGGAAGATCCTAAAAGTTTGAGCAGCGGAGGAGTCTCATGAGATTATATTTCGTCATCTATCGTTGTTTCATCATCAGCAGGAGAACGTTTACTCCTGGGTACCATACGTCTCCCCCAAAGAACGTGATATATTATATAACGTGATATATATAATATATAAACCATATATACTTGTGCCTCGGAGAGCACGTTCCACTGGAACAGGAGAATAAGGGAATAGATTGTGCATTTGTGTCTGGGCGCACACTTGTGCATTAAGAATATGTCCTGAGCGGGGCTCAATAGTGTAGGCCGCGGTAGGGGAGTGTCGGCTAGGACGGTATTATATACTTATATTATATACTATATTATGGTACGTATTATATACTATATATCATGGTCCGTGGCTGTAAGGAGCCGCCGTATGCAAGTCATTAGTGCACGTGTCATCAATTTTTTCCATCCGTGCGGAGTCGGGTCGGACTGCAATTGATGTATTGAGAAATATTTCACATGACATTCTGGTGATGTCTCGTCGTCCTCATCTCATTGTGTCATCGTTCTCTCTACAACTGTCTTAAAGTTCATTACAATAAAACTACTTTTACGGATTTCATCGTGGACCATGGATATGACTTCCTCTCATAATTTTTACCTTATGTAAGCATTATAAGTACACATTAGTGAACATGGCTAAGAATTTCAAACGATAACTGCGCCTTTTTTTAAGGTTCCGCATCTGAAGTGGTAACATTATCTCGGTCCGCAGCGAGCCGCATCGGGGCAGAGAAGATGCAGTAAGCATAATATTGATGCGAAGTTTTAAATGTCTTATATAATTTGTATTAATTTATTGAAAAACGATTTAAAATTTATAATATGTCTAAATCTTCGCAACCGTGTTTGTACAAAAAGAGAAATGAATTTGAAATATGCAAGGGTGGTGTATAAGGATCGTGATATGTGGCGCTCCGTTCTCTCCTCTCCGCTTACCCCATTAAGGAACTTCCGTGAGGATTTATTGTTATTGTTGTTATTGAGACTGCGTTGACGCAGGCGCCGAAACAGGAACACCCGTTTGAAGGACAATCACGACCGTCTAAGCCGACACGCTGCGGCCCCTCATAGTGTGCGTGTACCCTTACTAACACTCTGTTTTCGGTCTGTCTTTTTCCCTTATGTTCTTTTCTTCTTCTGTCCATTTGTCAGTCACCAGGCGGCGCCTCATGAACCGTGATAGCGGCGCAGTTAGAATTTTAACACATTATACATTTTCCATGCCGCTATAACAACAAATACAAAAAAATTGTAAGTAGCCCTCTGTGTGTGGGTCTGACTCACAGCCATATTTTTGAATTGCATGTTAAAAAGTAATAACTATTCAAATTGGATATATTCTACAAATATCATAAAAGCGAAAGTTTGAATGGAAGTATGAAAGTTTGAAAATCCACGCGGACGAAATAGCGCGCAATGGTAATATTTTATAATTCCATTAGGTTATACAAGCGAGCAATGAAATTTGGTAGCGAGCCTTTGAATTAATGTATTTTTCACCTAAAGCAACGTGAAGATGTGGTTGGCCCCTTGTAAAGTCCGATGAAATATTGATGAGCTTCGCCTGCCAAACAGATTCAGGTTAATCGAATGTATTTGTTTACGTATGTAGGTGGGTTTGTCGCCAGACCCCCAGAGCTGCCCTGGCATCTCCCGGGCTTTACCTTCCCAATCCTCCGTTTATTTAAATATGCTTTCTGGAATTCTACATTTCTTTCATTACTTATAACATTTTTATTAAATTTCAAAAGAATGCGTTAGTACGTAGGTAAATTTATTTTTACAGTCTTCTCATGAGAAATTCTTTTCTACATTTATTTAGGGTCCCATTCGCATATAGCGGTGACAGAGTAAACAATTGTATGGCAATTGCAGACATTTTATAACAAATGGTACCGTCTCACTTTTTTATAGCATAACGTTTTGATGACTACCGACGCTCATGGATATTCGCATGATTATTACACAGATGTGCTGTCCTCCTATCACCCCCTCCGCCAGTGGGCCACCGGCTACTCACAAACCGCTCTTTGCTCCCTCTACTATTCTTGACATAAAGAACTTAAATTCTTGCTATTATTTATATTAGCAAAAATAATAGAGAATTTCTAAATTACGCACCGCGACTGACTCAAACTTGTGTTGCCATACAAGCTTATATTAAAGTTCAATCCAGAAACAGGTTGCTGCACTACTGCTAAATAATTACTAGTAGATCGCCCGTGATATGTGGCTCTCGGTTCTCTCTCTGCCTCCCCAGTAGAGAACTGGTGTGAAGATGTGTATGTGGGTCGCCTGCGAATGCTCAAGATGAGCATAAGCTAATAGGATTACAAATAACTGTACAACCTTCTCAAATTATTTTCAATGCCAAATAGTCCAATTGTCGTCTCTGTTCCTTATGTATACCGTAGTCGGACCGTATGAATTGACGTATTACATTACGGCTAGCCATTTTCAAAAACGGTTGTTTTGTGTTGTGGCGGACCAGGGAACAACCGGATTGCTATTACGAGACGTTGTTAACATCATGTCAAGCGACGCCGCGAGTTTTAAAATAGAGAACTAAAACCTGTTCAAGAGGTGGATATTGACCCACTTCGTTAGAATACGCTAGCTTTATTGAACGACAAATGACGCCGAAAATGACTTTCAAGCGGAATTTCACTCAGCTGTATTCAATCCGTCTAATCGTCGGCCCGACACAATACACAACGATCCTATTTTTGAAAATTGCTAGCTGTAATGTAATACGGCAGATTATACAACCCGAATGCCACACATACAAATCGTTCAGTTGGCAGCTTTTTATATACTCCTTCGTATTGTTCTGTACTTCTACGACTGGAGCTCTTCAAAGTATTTTCATTTTTGTGTGCTATCGGCCCATCACTGGGACAGAAATAGACTTACATCTTTAACATTTAAGATTCTGCGAAAGTCCATGGCGAATGAACATACTTAATCATCGCCTAAAACTTTGCTCGCTTAACTGAATGGACGTTACTCGGAAGCCTTCTTATCACAGAAAGCATTTTTGTCGTATATGGAGCAAATGAGCAATTTGATTTATACGACTACCGACGCCCATGAACATCCGCATAATTACTCTTCCCCTCCAATGGAACACCAGCTACTCACGAGCTGAGCGAACCGCGAAAGTGACCCTGTCACTTTACGGCAGAGGCATGTGAGCTAGAGGTCCTTCGGTCATGACGGCCCGATTCAGCTCTCTTACTGGATTATTGTAGTATTGGCCCCACCATGGCTCAAACCTTGTCGTGGCGGTGGAACACAGTAGCCAGGGGTGATCCGAGACACCTTGGGCTAAGCCAATCGAACCTGATACAAGAGGGAGCGCTTTTGCGCACGGGGCAGGGGGGAGGATGGGAACCTGACCCCATTCCACTGTGCCAAAGTCGGTGGGGGTATCCTGTGGTGCGGGAGAACCAGATCTGTGGTGGTGGCGTCGGTCTCTTCGGGGGCTGACTTGTTGACGTCGAGCTGCTCTGATGATTTCTTGTTCCGGGGCACTTCACCAAAGGCTGCGCTGGTAGCACTCACGGTGGTTTCTGTGGGTATTCGCACCATAATGTGTCACGAGCACCACACACCACTGGACCCCACTCAGGGCCAGTGAAGGCGCGTAAATGCGTTTCACCGCATCAACGAAAGAAAACCAAAACATTGTAGTGAAGCCAATAAAATGAACAAGAAACCAACACCTTGCCTATATACGTGACTTTCATTTATAATGGATATTGTCCCAGAAATTCGCAGACGCCTGGGAAACCTACTCTTTCCATCTGCATTAAAATAATTTACAGTGTGAAAATGTAACCGGGACAAAATATAAATATTCATAAGGCCCGCTTTCATCTTAGCTTTTAAGTTATTTAAGTAGAATAACATTATTTAAGATACAGAGCGATTATAATATATTAAGATACTACTAAAGGATGCGTTGGCCTCCTTTCCTCCTCCCTTTCAATGGTTCACTCAAAAATCGGACGACACGCGACACCAAAGATGTTCCTTTACGGCGGTATTATGTGAGCGAGAGGTACGTCCCCGGTCGTGCCGGCCCAACTCCGCTACTGACTAGCTCTTACTGACCTGCTTTAAACCTTATTTCAGTTAAGAAAAATTATACCGAGTGATATTAAAATTAATTAATCTTGTGAGAGAAGTTTACAGTAAACTAGTAGTAGATTCTGCAACGTTTTGCAAGTATAATAGGCCATCGGATACACACAAACCACACGAAACGCGTCACCTAAGATTTCACTCTAGAGAGTTACCTCCCCGGTCGTGCCGGCCCAACTGCGCTGCAATGCAGCATCGCACTACCACTCACTAAATATAGAGCAGATAATGACACGTTAATTAACGTCAGTTTCGTTCTCATAATAACGTTATAGTAACCGAGCTAAGCGCGTCTGCCGATGCAGAAATAATACCTACCCTTATAATACCGAACTTTATAATACCTACCCTTATAATACCGAACTTTATAATACCTACCCTTATAATACCGAACTTTATAATACCTACCTTTATAATACCTACCTTTATAATACATACCTTTATAATACCTACCTTTATAATACCTACCTTTATAATACCGACCTTTATAATACCTACATTTAAAATACCTACCTTTATAATACCGACCTTTATAATACCTACCCTTATAATACCTACCTTTATAATACCTACTTTTATAATACCTACCTTTATAATACCTACCTTTGTAATACCTACCTTTGTAATACCTACCTTTGTAATACCTACCTTTGTAATACCTACCTTTATAATGCCTACCGTTATAATAATAGTTTCTCTTAACATTTCGAAGTCCCAACTTGTTACTGTTGTATATCGATTGCCGCTGTTAAACATGTAGCTAGTTGACATTATGACGCAAGTCGCAACACATTACTTGTTAAGTTCGGTAAAACATTTGTTCAGTGTTACTGCTTAACAGTATTCATTAAAGCTGATTTACACCGGGTCAATAACTGACTCCAAATCCAATTTATATTCGAAATAAATTTAAAAGTAAAGCATATTAAAAAGCCAGTATCGGCGACGCCATACCACGTCATCGAATTCGGAGTTAGCTAAAAAGTGCGACGACCTCGGTTCTACGTGGAAATAATTATACCTTGTACGTTTGTAGTATAAGGGGCAAACGAGGAGACTTTTGACGACTACCGATGCCCATACCGATGATATCTGCATAATTGTTATGCGGGCGCGTGGCCCCCCCATCCAAAGTTCGAGGCCACAGAGAACTCAAACCGTAACTCAAAACAAAGAGTGATGGTTATGAGAAAGATAGCGAGAGACCTACTACACGGTCACATTATCTGTCGACTTCGCTGCAATGTGAAGCCCTTCCCCATTCCCCTTCCAACTTCTCGCGCTCTCGTCGTAACTACAGTACGTTGGGGGGTCTGTACTAGAGCGC
Source organism: Eumaeus atala (assembly GCA_017140195.1). NCBI lineage: Eukaryota > Metazoa > Arthropoda > Insecta > Lepidoptera > Lycaenidae > Eumaeus > Eumaeus atala. The sequence continues at coordinate 477,715 of JAFELO010000286.1, read as the reverse complement.
CAACTTATATAACTGTAACCGAGATATTCCTCTCCGGTCACGTCGGCACAAATCGGTTGTAATGTAGCATGGCATTACCTCTTATGTATACTCCGTACAATTACATGTACAGGCAATAAGCACAGATATCCGTATAATAGATAGCAGAAAAGCCACTAGAAATAAGAAGGGGGAATAAGCCCCTTGTGTATAATGAGGGCCTCAGGTAACCTAGACAGTTCCAATGTCGGTATGTGCACACGAGAACAAACGACAATCGATAAGAAGTGGCATTACCCCTTTAAGTGCCTTGTAATAATAACACCACGTAACCCACGTAAGCCAAGTCCTGTGGTAAGTACCCTAAGGACTTATTTATGCTGCAGGTACTAGACAACGAAAATATATTTAGGATTTTTATTATAGAAATCAGCCATATAATATATATGAAATAATAATGACCGATGCGGGATTGGAACCCGCGACCTCTGGAGTAAGACGCGGATTAACCGCCACTTTATGAACTGAGCCAACGGATCGTCTTGAATGAACAGATAACTCCGAAGTTTCTACAGAAGCAATGCCAACTAGCTCTTCAAGTACACATCATGACGAGCCGCACCGGAGTGGAGCGGAGCGCAGCACAGCAATGAAGAGCAATAAGCATATGGATGCGAAGTTAGTAAGAGGTAGGATATATACCCTGCATTGCAATATTACAGCATCGAGGGAGCGATAGGCGCATTTCTGGTCGTTTTAATAATATCTAGGTAATGCTATGTAGCATTGCAGCTGACCAACACGACAGGGAGGTAGATCTCGCACACATCACACCGCCGTAAAGTAACAGTTACGCTGTCGCGTTTCATGCGGTTTATGAATAGCCGATGGTCCATTGGTGGGAAGGGGAGAAGAAGGACCACACATTTACAACACTGGACATCGGTAGTCATTAAGTGCTTCTACTCGTTTATCCCTTATACTGTAATAAGAGAACTCTTAAGTAGATACATGCCATGTTTCGAACAGATATTTTCATAACATCACCTTCAAATGATGAAAAGTCTGTGGATACATTTTCTTTTAGTAAGAGATAGTATCGGGCCAAGTTCTAACCGTATCGGGTCAGTACGATCAAGAAGGAACCCCTCGCTCGCATGTCGCTATGTTGTCGAGTGGTTCTGATGGCCCAATTAAGGAGAAGGGACACAGATCTGTATAACAATTGGGAAGTTATGAAAAGGCTACTTCTACCCCCCTACTTCACCCCCTATACTATAGAAAGGCACTATAATGCCGGAAATGTATACAATATTGTCCGGACAGTTTTCCGGGTTGCCTTTGAAGCGTGTAGATCGACTTCATTTGATTGTTTACGGATGACTAAACAAAACAGAAACCGTTCTCACTGCGAATATCCACGCTTATGAAATAAATTGTCCAAATCAATTGTACGCATGTTCCCACTTCTTATAGTGCGACTACCTAGTGGTCAAGTGGTACGCATGTTCAGCCACAGGCGTGTGCCGGATTCGAATACCCTAAGGTCAGACCTTTTTCGAGTTCCGACAACTGTCATGAAATTTCGGGCTTATCAAGTGATTAAATAAACTGCGAGAAAAACCGTAACAGTTGTTACATTGTAACGATTAACATTCAAGTAAATTTAATACATGAACTGTCTGGAGCCAGGACACTGGCGGTGTGTGAAACCCCCGTGCCCCGGAAATCACGTTGAATCCTCGGTCCAGCGTCTGGTTTCTCTTCGGTCATGTCGTAATGTCCTTCATATTTTTACCTGTACAGTTGTATATGAATAGAACAATTGACAAGACGACTCCTGGAACATGAAAATCCTGGATATATCATCCTGGAATATGTTAAATGTTACCTTAGTTTGACGGCTTGGGTTGCATAGTGAGTGTGAAATGATTTTGCTCTTAACATATGATAATAACAATATCTATGGGCTCATCACAGCACGTTAGCCTAGACATGAGGTAAGTAACGTAACGACTTGTGTTACAGGTACTAGACAGCCGAATAATATTATTGTATATTTAAGATATTTGTCCATCATCATCATGACCTAGACGAAATTCGAACCCATGAGGTCCGTCGTAGCAGACGGATGTTCCACCACAACACCAACTGGGCCAGGCGGTCGTCATGACGCTAACTTGCTTACAAACTCCTGTACAAATTGGCAATGGGACAGACAGCCGAATGCAAGATGAAAGATGAAACATTGTTAGAAAATTACTGCATAATTATTTAACTGACCTACATTAAATATTACTTTCAATGTAAATGTTAAATATGTTCTTAACTACCTCGTAACAAATGATAGCTCCTATGTTGTACACTCAACAAATAGTCGACGTCACTGCTGGAACAATACAACGCGGAATATGCTCTTTGTTTGAACAGGAAAGTGCCAAGGAAAGTTTCATCTATTTTGCGGAACAGAACACACTGATGGAACCAATAGAATAAATATTGCTACATCCCTTAAGATCTGTCACATGAACTGCCGTCGTATAAAGACATTATTGAGTTCCGTGTTATTTCTAATAGTTTCAACGTTCTCCTATATAAGGTTCTGCCAAATTGGGCTGGGATCAGAAAAGTGACGATTTTAGTGAGATCTCACTTTTTGGCCACCATTAGGAAGGAGGGTAGGTAGGCAACTCATTTTCGGGTGTCTAAGTGCGTCTGCAGTAATCAGAGTTTCGGTGGCCCCCTTATACAACAGAAATGGTATTATGTGGGTATTGTATGTTTACAGAGCAATTTATGTCGAACGTTTCTAAGCATTTCATTTACAGCGCGAAGTAATAAGAGGAGTGTCAGCAAATTTAGGTCAAGATTTTTCAATTACAAATAACATTAGTTACTATTACATCGTGATAGCTAAATACACAAACATAAAACAATTGTAATTTCTTCCCTTGAAATGTGGGGATATTCTTCACTGCCAATCGAATGACTTGTTTCAGGGACTCCAAATTATTGGTAAAAGATCGGGACTAGTCGTCGGTCAGTCTTCAGTTTGTTTCAGTTTACTGGAAGGACGATACTTGGTTTTTGAACACGGTGTTCTTAAGGGGGTTAATTACCTTCACAAGGAAGTGCCGAAGTTTTGATACTTTCTTCAAAAAAATATCGCTCTGTCACTCCTTCATTGCTATCACCCCTCAAAACCATCACTGAAGTCGGATAATGCCTACACTGCAATCTGTGGACTTTCCGTTAGCTTGAGTATAAATAGGGTCATTTTGCATGTTAAAATGTTGGTAAATTGTAAAAATTGCCTCATCAATGAACAAAATATTTATGCTATATCGATTTGTAGTTATTTCGATATTACTACCATAGGGTAGAACACCAGATGAATAGTCATCTGTAATTCAGTTGAGAAATGATCAGTGCGCCTGTATTGCAATTTATGTAAAATTCTGTAGAAGGGACGGGTGTTTAACGGTTTAGTTAAACCTTTAAATACCATTATTCAATTACCGCCTTTCCACATTCACAATCATGAACATACTTAAGATACTACAAGAACAAACTTAAAATACTATCAGAAACAAATAACATAATCAATACAGTTTTTGTTTAGGCTTAGTAAAAGGCGAGGGTATGAAGTCTTATCTGGCAGTTGTCCGAGACTCCCGGCTGCAACTTGGATGGTCCTCTATATATATTATTTATTCCACCAATCCTCAACCTCAATAGTTGAAGATTATACTGATATATTATCTTCATTTTACATCCAAATTTAAAAAGGGGGAATAGGAAAAGAAAAGGAGTAGAGCTCCTTTTAAATGAAATATTAATTCGTGCATTCTGACACGAATATGTAGGTTCCCGGCGGAAAGTAAAAAAATATTTAATTATATTTGTGAATGGCAGATAGCGTCAGCCATCATCATCCCAAATATATCCATCATTGCAAAAAGGAAAATAGTGTCATGTTTTTCAACTCAGAGAACATTAAGCCTTACAGTCAAAGATGACAGATATACTTTTTTATAAAATATTTAACTATCAAAACATAATTGCTACACGCCTTCTATAGGCAGCAAGTCCTAAGTCATCTGCTTAAATACGCGACATGGTTCTTGCGCTATCTTCATTACCGGAGATAAAATCTTTTGCTTTCGGGCAGAATTTCTTCTGTTTCCCTTAGTGCTTTGACCAACTTTTTGGTCAGAACACAACGTAGATCGGCCAGATCTTTCGACGAATGATGAGGTCAAAGCAGAAGCAGTATATTTTGTCTCTAAGGAAGAATCATTTTTTTCAACGGTCTAAATGCAAAAGTGTATCAAACTTGGTGGTGATTATGTAGAAAAATAAAAATATAACTGATTTAGTATGTGTTTTTTTTCTTGGTCAGGCCGAATACTTTTCCATCCACACTCGCACTTTAAATCAAAATCAAGCACTGAATATGCCCTGCGATTTTACACATTGTCTTATAAAACACGCTGTATATACAATGTTTTGTGAATGTTTCAATTAAAATTAAGGTCTAATTCATTTTCGTGTCATATGGAGCAAACAAGTAATAGGGTGCTTAGTACGCTAGTAGTGGTCTCCGAAGCCCACAAACGGCTGCAGCAATAGGTTCCGCAGGTGTGTTACTGGTTACATATGAGATAAGTATAAGATCTTTTCTTGGAAATCCGTAAATCGTATAAATCCGAAAATACCGAGGGCGGCAGCCGATTGTACAGAGGAACATTATGCGGGAGCAAAGCCTGCTATCTAATCACACATCCGTTAACATTAATATTCTTAGTGCAGGAGGCTTTCATTCATGAATTTCGACTAACAATGAGCAAGTTGTATACGCTATAAATTGATAGTATTCTGCTCAAAATAAGTTTTAATTTGAGCAGAAGTACTACAAATAAAACACGAAACATGTCTTAGACATACAAAGAATACCTAACACACGAAGTATAGAACTCTACAATATACTAGAGAGTTCAAAATATAATTTATCGCGGCAATGACGAAGGCAAAAACCGCGCTCCGAATTTACTCACGATATTAGGATTCGATTTGCAATTTGTAGACGTCCATCAACCGATTAAGTGATTTGCATTACGAGATTAGCTTCCATTAAAGATACAATGTTTATTATGAGCAAAGATTGACAAAATTGTGACTGACAAAGTTTTTGTAAGATATTTATTGTGACACAACGAAATGATAAATAAATAAATGAGAAGCACTATCCGACCATATGATCGACATTAGACAGCCAAAGAACTTTACAATAATTATTTTTTCTAGCAAAAGTGGGGAAACGAGCAATCGGAGCCTTTTAATGACTACCGACGCCCATGGATATATGACTGTTACGCAGATGCGTTGCCCTCTGATCCCTCCTCTCTAATGGGTCATAATAGTTATATATCCATAGATAATGTTCACACACGATGAAAAATTTTAGCAACAAACATTGCTTGCCAATTCGTTTCGTCGTGTTGCCCTCTTAACATCTCTCTTGTATCATACTTTCATTTCATTCAGAAATTTTAGTCTCAAAGTTCAATCATAAATAATTGTGTTCTGAGACAGAGTGAGATCCGCTTGAATGTCCAATAATAAATATTGTATCAAAATATTAAATGCGAAAGTTTGGATGTATGTATGTCTGTTAATCTTTCACTCCAAAATTACAGGACGTAATTTTGATTAAATGTTAGCCTTGATTGTAGATCATGTACCAGAGTAAACTAGAATTGTAGATACACTTACTATAATAAACACTTTCCCGTGGTTTTGTCTGTAGTCCTCGAGTAACAGTTAAAAATTACAATTCTTAATTCACCAAAAATATAGATATGAAGCCCCAAAGTGCACATTGCCTGCTACTAGTAGTAGTTTGACGTAAATTAAGAAAAATGTAAATCCTTATATTATTAGATAATGGTTCCTCAAAAAGGTTCCTTCTTCTGCGAGACCTAACTCTGTGTATTGGTCTTACTAGCGAATACTTTTGTATCTTCTAGTTTAAGGAGACGACAGGGGGACAGACTTCCCCCCCCCTCCTCATTTCCCGCAACTTTACAAACGAGCCGTAGGAATATTTAGACTTACGGTAGCGTATCAGTCAACATTTCAAGCTATTTTCAACCTTACTTAAACTATAATTTAGAATACACCCACGTGTATGTCTCAATCCACATGTCTACTGGTGTTATGTAAAGGAAACACTTCATTATTTGTTTCTTCGTGTTGAATATGCTCCGAAGCTCCGAATTTGAACAAATATTTTATAGCACAACATACAATAAACTCAAACTTAAGCCACGTCTACCGCTTAAATAACCCGTTAATCCACCGTGCGAAAAATGATTGACGAACTTTAATGTTGTCACATGGAGGTAGGTACACAAAAATATACACAACTAAGAGTGCAACTAAAATTAAACTTGATAACATATACAAAAGTTATATTGTTATCCCCGTTGCGTGCGGGTGCTTACTTCGCACCTTTTCAATAATACATCCTGTCAGTCACACGCTTTGCAATGTAAATGTGATCTTTTAGAATAATTTTTAATCTTTTTACCTTACCTCTGAGGAACTGGCGATAACATATTTTTTGAAGATGTTAGGAATCACTTACGCTTCGGCGATTATTTACAAAGGTATTTGTGTGTTGTATTAAGTTTTGCATTTTATAATTTTTAATAATTTACTTGAGACTTGTCAAGTTGGAGTACTCTATGCAACTTTTATAATACAGACAATAGACAGCTATTTTAATATTGAAATTAATTGACAGAATACACGCCACGTCATATAAACGATCGATATTATTCATAGGCACACAGTGAAATATCTCTTGCGTGAGGTAAAACGCTGCCTCGTAAACTCCATTCACTATATTCATCATAAATTGAAAGGATGAAAACATCACAAGAATATAAAACGATCGGCTTTGAACACATATTTCCCTTTAAATAAATTAAGTTGATGCTTCAGTTAATCATACATAAAAAAATCTATGAAACCCTTCATTTGAAATTGCATGTCTTACGGAGACCTGAGGAGCCTGGCGGTGAGAAGAACCAATAAATAATATTGATAGATAAGTACCATAGGCAGGCCTATGACGGCGAGTGTCCATGTTGGTTAATAGAGAGGGAAACGCATTACTCTCTTTGTCTATCCAATCTCGCATGCGGATTACGCAGAGAAAAAATAATGAAAAAAAAAGACAGCGAGTGGTCCACACTTGCTGTTTCACTGGACACAGACGGTCATGTCTTCCCATCTCTGTGTATACTATATCTATAAGACACTCTTGTCTTATGCTGCACAGACAAGTCCTCGGTCTTAAATTAATAATGGAACATTTCTTCTGTCATGAATGTTAGGAAGTTTGTCATCGCAGTGAGTCCGTGACCTTATCATCTGTAAAGCTTATCGTATCGTAAGTAATTCAAAGAACAAGGAACCCCACTGCTAATTGAAAAGTAAAAAGCAAAGTTTATTGAGTGGGGCCCCATTATACATTTTGTAAGGTATTTGTGTGTTGTATTAAGTTTTGCATTTTATA